>PNEQ01037373.1:43655-61296 GCA_003012365.1 Medauroidea extradentata
TTGCCTCACTTTGTGTCAGTGACTTGTGTGCACGTCTGCAGACTTGCTTCACGGTCAGAGATTGGATGTTTTGACATTCGTGTGTCGTGGGGTTTTACACGCAAATCACAGACGTGTGGTGTTACAGTAACTTTATTGTGATTGGTACAGTCAAATGAGAAACGTCACAGTTCAAAGGCACGCTGCCAATATCTATGAAGCAGAACTGCAGACGTGCACATAAGGCACTGGAACAAAGTGGGGCAAAATTCTTTTCGCGAAAAGTTCATGTCTCTAGTAATGGCAGAGTAATGTTCAAACCAAAATTTTGATTCGTACAGGTCCAAGTATGTATTGGTGTGTTCCACATGAATGGTTATTTTGATTTTTGCCACAAATTCCACGAGGAGGCTTTACCATATCCTAACTACAGAGAATGTGCAATTTTTCATCTGCGACCAGACAGTGATTTACCTGCTGACGAAGAAAACCTTACAGCACTTGCCGATTTGGGTGAAGTTTTTGTCTGAAAAGCGTAATGGATTGTGGATTGATTTTGAACTCTAACATCCGAGCTTTACTGCCAGTGTGAGTTGAAGTGAGATGTATAACAGTTATGAACATGCAATATTTCTCCTCGAGAGTGGCGAGGCACAGACATTACCATACTCACCTGAAGTCTGCAATCTACATAAGCCAAAACTATATGCTGTGTAGTGTTAATTGAACATGAAGGCCAAAACTGAATCAGTAAGTGCATCGGCTGAAAGTGGAATATTTTGCAGCTGCAAATGTGTGACCATCATGTGTGAACTTAATTCTTATGCTCGCATCTTATTGGTCAGAATATTTAAGTAGGCCATGTGACACCGAGACCATCAACCCACTGTTCATTTTGCAGTTGTCTGTCGTCGCCTGAAGAAGAAATGGCTAGCTTTCATCCTGCCAACACCTATGCAGATGTATCGTCAGCTTTGTCAAGAATCACATATAGTTTCAGGTGTGGTGATTCTTTGAAAACATTTACGGAAGAATGTGATGGTCAAATTCCTGTGAAATATTCCCATGAGTCTGCATTTTTAAAACCTAGTCAGCAAATTATAGACTGTTGTACATATGGGAAATGTTTTGTTCATTACATGAGAAAAAATATGCTACTACCTTCGTCGCCCGATGATGTGATCGCCTACGCTGCAAGTCAAGACACACTACATCTACATTCACCAGACTGCACCACTACCTGTTCGTCATCGTCAACTTCTTCCAGACAACTTCCAGAGGCTGTGCAGATTCCTGTGTAAACAGACCCACCGATAAAAAGTGCCAAGCCTTCAACAACCAGCAGTGATGGGAAGAAGAGTGCCCAGAAAAGGAAAACTGCGGCATCTTCAGCAAGTAGAAAAAGAAGAAAGAAGTTTTCCCATCTAGCAATGAAAATGTACAATGTCAAACTGCTAGTTCAGCTCTGGAAGGTGTATTCAAGAGGATTGTTTGTGATTCTGTTAGTGCTTTGTCCATCCTGACATGTGATAAATTTGACTTTTCTAGTCAAGAAAAGTGGGCAGCCATGTTTGTGACGTCACCTTTCCCCTGTGTATAAAACCCGGCTCATTGTAGAAAATCTTAGTATTTGTTTGTGTGTGCGGTGGTAGCATCAGCAGCATGGCGATGTATCATCCATCTAAGATCTACATCGATGTTAAAAAAGTGAAGGTACTGTAACGTACTCATTTAGGGATGGGGAAATACTTGTCATGTATACTAAAGAACGTGGTAGTAATGGTTACTGGTTATTTCTCATGAACCTCATATGTTTGAATCTAGTCAGCAGCCATTGTCTTGTTCAGACACATAGAATTGTGTGGTATTTAACGTTGGTAAAACTAGTGAAATTACTGCAACTTCCAGTCGAAAACACACACGAGACTCTTCCACTAATACAGATTGTAGCAACGAGAAAAAAATTAAAGCTTAAGGTGGTATTAATAGTGCGAGTGCGACAAACATGTCAGTGCATGAAGAAGTAATTGCTACGGCTCTTGTAAATCGTATGAAATTATTCTCAGACATGTTTATACAGAAGCAATGAACTCAATGATATAAAAAATTGTCTTGGCTAGAATTGCATACAGCTCTTTTTGTATTTCTTCGCTTCTTTACAACAGCTGCTGGTCTGCTTATAAACACAAAGTATAAATATTTTAGTGATTTGCTCATTTGTATTTGCATAATGACTTTTAGTGTCAAGCAAGCATACAATAACTTAATTTTTTCAGCCATAATTATGTCTGTATTAAAGTTGCTGTAAAATATAGACACACAAATGCACGCACCCACACATCCATGCTCACACATACATACACACATGAACACACATTAAAACACATGAAAATGTTTAAATTTCCTTTAAAAAACACTTAAGGCATATTGGGAGGGCATTAATTTAATTTGAAATGTTTTTGCTCTTTAATATATGTTATATATTTTATGGTTGTGACTTACATATCATCATCTATGTTCTTATTAAATACAATTTACAGTACATAACGAATTTGGTCAAATATTACAGTGTGGCATTATTACATTCTGCTCTCTATAAATTGCGGTATGAAAAGTTAAGCCTGAACTCAGCTACATATATGCTTAAAGCATCTTTATTTAAATATTCACAGAACAAATTGGAAAGATTACAGGTGAAGCATAACCTTTATGAATACCCAGAACATGTAGCCACAATAAGTTACAGAAAACTTATAAAAATGGCAACTTGTGTTATATATAAAAAAGTCCAAAATTTTCTATACAATAAACTGCTGTAATTATATACATGGTAGTAGCCTTTACATTTTTTTCTTTTTGGTATGCTTTCCCCTGCATACTTCAGATTTTCACCAAATACAGAATTTCATAAAACTTTGTAAGTTATTCTCTTCTCGGTGCACTTCTTGTTAACATTGATATTGGATTATTTAATGCTTTCGATGATTCTTGCAAAACAGAAATACAATTTTTCGTTCTACAAAATAAACATACCGATAAACAAAAACCACTGCTGGTAATACGCAGGGACTGGACAGTTATTTTTTAAAAGTAGCTGTGTTACAGTTACAGATACTCCACTAGAATTGTAACCCAGTTACAACTACAAGTTACTCAATTGCTAAACGAACCAGTTACAGTTCATAGTAAAGTAACTGTCAGTTACTTTTTCAGTTACTTTGTGAAGAAAAACATGCGGCTATATGTTATATCACGACTAAAGCTAAAAACTTGTACGCCATGGATGTTTTTACTGCTACAATAAAATTGATACAAATAAATACATTTAGTCATTCGTCCCATTTTTTCCCCTGTTTCTTAACGAACATTTTTATATTCATATGAAGAGCAAGATGACTATTAAAAGTAACAAATAAGGAAACTGTTGTTGTCCAGAATTTGTACAAAAAGTGGTCATATTTATTGTTGCTCTAATTGTAAATTATTACCCATAGTTGTGAAATATACAGTATTAGTAGGCCCATTACAAATATAATATTATACACATAGATATTCATTGTTTTACAAAACATACAATTTTTATTTACAATCAAGATCAATCATTCAATTAGACGAATACATCAAATTAATATATTAAACAAAACGAAAAACGTGGAGATCACGACTCACAATAACACATACGCCGTAAAACAAACAGCAAGTAAACTGTCGAAAAAAAACACTTTGCAGAATAATCAACATAAAAAAACCTGGTTTCTCGTTATGGATAACTGTAAATAACAGTCCGTAGTGCGAATTTTCGTATACCGAGAATTAAAACCATATCCAAATTGAATAATTCTTATTTAATAAATGTAACGCAAAAATTAGCGACATTTTTCGATACTTAACGAGGAAAAATGTAATTCAGATACAAATAAATTACTGAAACTAAAATGTAACTGCGCATGTTCGTTACTGTTAAAAGTGTCTGTTACAAGTAACGCCGTTACTTTTAATGCGTTACTTCCAGCCCCTGGTAATGTGGAATACTACACAAATGAGATACTGATACATATTTTGATGTCAACTATCCTTTAAATTTTGGTTATTTTGTTTTAATTATGTTAGAATGTCTAATAAAATATTTTTAACAGAATAGTTATACAGTATGTTCTAGATTAAAATTAAGTTACATTCCTGAACACTGTGACATGAATAGAAACAAGACAAAATTAGTCAAAACAGCTCCCTTGGCCTACGACTAAATACAGAGGTTGGCTGGCAGCACTCATGCACTAATGTTCCAGCATGCAAGCTTATCACCAATAAACAGTGATGACCACATGAAGAACTACTTACAAGCTTTTTGGGATGGCTATATTAATCAGAGGCTTTACTGCATTCAAGAGCTGAAATACGTATTTAACAACAAAAAAGGAATGTATTAGTAAGATTTAAGTGTTTGAAATCACATGTTTATTCCTCCTTTCGTTAAAGACAGTGAGAAGTTGCAGTAAAATTTAAATATAAAGGTTCGGTGATACACACCCTTCATTTAGTATGTTAATTTGTAAAAAAAAAAAGCTTCGTTACTTCACAAATTTTAACATATAGATTGTTCACACTAGTAAAATACTACCTTTCAGATGGCACAGTAGTGAACACAACACTACAGAAATTCGATATCATAGATATTCAAATCACTTGTATTAAAATCAAGTTATCTTTCAACGCTCGCAGTTTGGCTAACTTGGTTATTAGTTAACAGTTTCATTTTACAGTAGCTAGTTGCGCTTACTCCCAGTAATGCAGTCGCACAAGGCTTTGCAACTCTGAAACCCGGTGTCCAGTCCTTTCTTCTTACCCCCCACAGCTAGCAGTAAAGACTTAATCCTATACAGGTGTAAATCCCTTTAACATTTTTCCTTTCCTCGTACAAAAATACACCTTTGTTTTGAATCAGGCTTAAATTTACAGCACTGTTGTGCTGATCCTGTGCTTATTTTGTCTACATTTACTTAAGTTGTAGGTAATGTAGAATGCGGAAGATCTAACACTATAGTCAATAGCTGTCTCACTTGTATATTAATGTCACTAAAATTACATTTAGGTTGATAGAGAGACATTCTTTTTGACAACAAAATTTTTAGATGAATTCGGCTGTTTGAAACCCATTACATAAAGTAAAAATAAAAAATTATGCATTGCAGTGAACTGGTACTATGCTACATAGGTGTTTATAATGTGATAAAAGTTAAAAACTGGCACAATTAAACCTCTGCCCAGTGAAATATTATCACTGCTGTGTCATCGCGGGAAGGGGGAAATACTTTGTCGAGCTACTGTGCAAAGGACAGGCAAGTCACATTTCATTACAGCACGGAAAGCAAGCCACGTCTTAGGGTGATGCACATGAATCTTACGACTCCGTATCACAAATAAAATTTAAAACTGTTGTACCGTATACTAATATGTACAAAATTTGGTTAAAGTAAAAAGATGTGGGTAACATCACACACATGTATAGTCACGATGTACCGGTACCTGTAAACAACATCTTGAATCCGCGACAAACATAAACTGAAAAATGGGTACTCAAACAGTAGCACCGTTAATCCAAAACGTAAAGCGGTACAACATAAACAAAGAATTTAATGTAATAAAAAATTAAAACCAACAGTAAATCATTGTTTACACTGATCATTAACTATATATACAATTTCTTTATAGTACTCTACAGAAAATGACTACTATTTCAATGCAACATTCACAAAAGTACACAGAATCAACTTTGTACAGAAAATAACAAGTTTCATTAGTGTATGTGGACCACAAAATTGTGATTTATAAAAACTTGAATTTTTTAACATTATGGATTTTAAAACAAAAATTTTACTGATATTGTGTTTGTAACAAAAAATACTGGTATTCAACTTTTACACAAATCTTGTAATAATACTTCTTTGGAAGATAAAAATTTACTGTATCTATATTTCATGCAGTCTGCCAAATGAAATATCGAACAATTTTATTGCCTTCTGAACAGAACCAAAATAATATTTAAGTTTCACAGTTTTCAATACTTGGGGAAGAACTCATTGGTAAAGAAATTACATTAATTCTGCACTCTACTCTCTACACAGGAGGGGGCGGGAGGGAGGTTAGGAAGGAAAGAAAAAGAGTATAATTATATACGTACTTCCATACTTCTGCAATGTAGCTGGTTCTTGGGCAAGCCTAGGCTGAATGCTCTTGACGATATCACTTTTCTCAGCATATGGGAATTAATTTTTCACAAGACCTATGAACATAAAAACTAATTAAGCATCAATAAGGTAACAATGGCAATGTGCACAATTCTGTAGCAACATTTGGGATAAAATTCATAGCCAAGTCTATTAGAGAAATAAAAAAGCATAGCAAAAACCAAATGCATTACTTTCTTGATGCCGGCAGAAAAAGTTCGCGTGGACTCACTAATTTAACTATACCAAGTGGGAACAATTTCTATTACACTGATGATATAGGTATAAAAAGAGACCAAATCAGTGAGGTTTTAGTATAATGCTACTTCATAAAATCACCTATTTGAGCTAATTATGACATAGAGATGAATAAAATACTATTACTGAACTTTATATCTAGTCGACAGTGAAGACATTAAATATGAGGACTTACATTTACTCAAACAACAAGAACTGGGGAATAATATGGCTCTGATCAACATTGGGAATCATCCAAGCATTATCTAGTAGTAATATCTGAATACCATTAAAAACAGAGATCTAAATGGTCAGACCAGGGATCAAAATAGGGTCCTCTTTACATTAGTTCAAAATATTACCACTGTGCCACCTCGTTCAATAGGAAACTATTACATTTTTAACACTAGGGGCTAGGTATTGTATAACTCATTAAGTATAAAAATACCGAATTCTAATTAAAACCTATGTCCAAATTAAAAACAAGCATTTTCAAGCTAATACATTAGCTTGTATTTTGAATAAATTTCCTTTGTTTCACAACAACACATTTGGTGAACCAATTATCATAAGTTCTGTTCCAACATATTTCTATTTCAGTAAATACTTACGGCAGGTATTAAATATAAAGTGTTGTACATACTTGATGTGGAAATCTAAAGATACAATTTGTTTCAACATATAAGCTATTAAGAAGTAAGAAACCTCGCAACCATAAATTACCGAACTTATAGTCTTGGCAATAATAATCACAGTAGTTCTCTGAAAAACTAATTTAGAATTTTAAATAAAAAATTTCCACTGTTCTAAACGTTTCTTAATAATAAAAAAATCAAAGACGGTTTTTATATAGGTGTTGCTGTAGTCCATGACACTGTTCTTCTGGTGAATTATTTCATTAGTGTAAATCATTTGGTTCTCCTTTAACTCATAATACCGTTTTGAGCTAATTTGGGCTTTTAACTGCTGTTATACAAAAACGATAAAATATAACAAATTTTCACTGCTACAAAATACAGTAAACTTATGTCTACAAAACAAACCATGGGGTCTATTCACTAACATTTAAGGTAACCTTAACTTGAGAGTTGCGGCCAGTCATCTTAACATTTGCCGTAAATTTTCCCGGAGCGATTCAGTAAGCATTTTGCTTACCTTAACTTGAAGGTGAGCGACCGTAAGTTAACAGATGGGTCTAGGGTGGTGTTAACTTACTGGCTTGCCGTAACTATGTTTACAAATGTGTGGAAATCATGGCGGATTAGTGAGGTTAGAACGTTTCGTAGTCGGAGACGACGATAGTGACATGGTTTTATGTTTGATTTGCGAAAAATCCACTGTAACTTAAATCATTATTTGTTTAGATGGAAAAACCATACAGCTGACGTGTATATTCTCTTAATAAAATATTTGTATCTTCCAAGTGCCGAGCCCTGACGTATATATCAGTGTTGATTATTCAAGATATTAATTGTAAATAGCTCACGTTTTGTCATTAGTTAATAAATATCTGTTTTTAAGCGAATGGTTGGTTGTTCAAATTGCGTGTGGAAACATATATTCTATGTCATACAGTCTTGCTTGAATACTCCCTTTTCTATGCTTGAATACTCGTGTATGTTAGTTTTTTTCTTTCCAAATAGCTGCTGTATAAAATATATGTGTTCGATTGTGCTTTTAAGTTACGCTTCCCGAATTAACCACTATAGCTAAAATCAGTGCGGGATATGAGCTAGGTTATAGTTTAGAAAATTGCACATCAGTACAGTAACCTAGACTAGGCCTTGTGTAAGCAACTCGGAGAAAACACTTTGCAGTTGATTTCATATTGCTAAAATTCAACATTTGGTTTGAGGAATTAAAATCTTCCTATCCAACTAATCACCCACAGAACTAACTTGAGCCAACCATCACATATCAATATACAGTTGTCACAGTCACCCCTGCTTACAGTAAAAATTCATACCAAATAAAATTTACACCCTCTGTAAAACAGCATTAACATGACTAAACTATTTCTAATAATAATACTCATGCAGTTGGGCTGATGCCTGCTGACAACTACTTATCCTCTCAATTGCTTTCCCTCAACAACTGCTTCCTGAACTGCCGCTCACACCTTGCTGTCACGAAATCTTCCTGCAACACATTCTACTACCTCACTGCCCCCACTAATACGGACTGCCCTCCCTGCTATGTTATTCGCAAAGTTCTCTGAATCCAACCACTGTTTTTGTTTTGCTTAGTTCTGTACACATCTTTAACTCGCCCCATCTCCCTCCATTCACAACACTATATTCTGACCAGTCTCTCCACCTTTCTTCTTTCCTTTATGTAATGTCAACCCATGTCCATCATTAATGAAAACCTAAAGTATCGTTCATCCTCTCCATCCTGCCCAACTCTTCTACGCCTGTCTTTCACCCATTGCGCTGCCCTCCTCTGCACTCTTCCTGGCTCCTGTACCTCCACCTCTACATAAGGGTCCCAGACCGCTGCTGCATATTCTAATATTGATCTATCCATGGTGTTAGGATACATTTTCCATTACTTCGGGGTTAACTTCTTTCAGTACTCTACTCTACCCAACATTGAGCGCCTTGAGGCGCACACGCACATTGCTGCAGCAGAGGTTCAATGCTGCTGGCTAATCAGCAACCACAGTGAGCTCCAGCGCACTTTATTAATGAACACTGAAGATGCCCATTGACTTTTAAAAATTCAAGTAGGCCTAAGCCTGCCCTACACTCATAACAGCAGTGGATCTTGGAATGAAATGTTAAGCTAAGTTGTTGTAATCAATTGTAGAATTGCTTTGCAATATGTATGGTGAGGAGAGAGATGTTGTGTGTGCAGAGGTCACAAAAAAGTGTGAATATGTATCATATATTAAAAAATAAAATTTCGGTAGGTCTATAGTTTCTGAAAAGTATTTCACTGACGAGGCAATAACAGGTTATTTTGAAAGGGTATGCAAGCCATAGCATAGGTAGAGTAAATGAAGTGTACTGAAGGACTCTGAGCTAGTTTCATTACTGTACAAATTGTTTTCCCCTATTGTTAGCTGGATTTATTTATGTGTGCCTGCCTAACCCTTCACCTGTGGTTATTAGATTTTTTCATCACTGAACGCACTTCAAGTCGGTGGTACATTGTATGCAGATGGCATGAACATCACCTGTACTGCTACGCAGGAAACAGTGGGTATGGTAGTAACTGTACATAAACAGTAGCAGACGGGTTGTAATGTAACAAACATAATTATTATTGAGAATAAAATAAACAACGCTGAGCTTATAAAATAAAGTAGGCTAATACGGGGTCAGTTGTGAGCAACCTTGACTTTTATTGCTATACATGTATATAAACCGTTAACATCACTTATAGTATCTAAGATTTTGGAAGCCAATGAAGAAAAAACTGGAAAAGAACAATCCTAGAGAAAAGTTTTTTGTCCTCTTTATATGCAAACACTTTGCTAGATTGACACATTCATTAAGCGCATCTCTCTCGCTGCTGTAAGATGTACAATATTACAACGGCAGATATTTTCCCCATCGTATGTCTCTTGGGAAAAGTGTTTGTTCATAAAGTTAGCAACATATTGTCTAGGATTGTTCTGTTCTGATAATTGCATAATAGTTCTGAGAAACCTGACATTTTTATTTTATGCAGTGATTTATGTACCATGCATTCTTAACACGGAGATATAGAAATCAGCTTACACTATCTGAAAAACTTTTTAACTGTGTTACCATTACGTATAGTTCCATAGTAAGTTACACAACAAAAATGAAACACGTTCACAATAATCACCCTAGCTGACCCTACTGTATTGGTTTTGCAGTAAAAAGTGAGTTGGAGCTGTTTTGGACTTTCACATCACATTCTGAAGGATACTGAGTTCAGTTTTCCAGGGTTTTTGTAATTCACTCCAGGTTGTGATTCCTGAATACAGGCCCTGGTTGATTCCATTACCCTTTTCCCAAGTGTATCTCTACCGAGTATGTGAAGCTATCCGAGGACATGTAGAACCTCAAATAAGTTAAATACTATTTAGTTGACATACTAACTACAAAATTCTCATAAACAAGAATTTTTATTGATACTGATATGTTGTTTGTATAACAATAATGTAATATCACAATACAACTCACAAAATACCATATTTTTACAACAAACAAGATTGGTTTCAAATTTCCCGTGCTAGCAACTTGAATGGAAACAGTTTCTACATGTGTAATAATGTAGCAGTAATGTTCAGCCAATTGCAAAATACTGCAGGAAAGAACATTTTTTAAATAAATTTAACTATCATATTTTTTTATTTACCAAGTCTCCTTTCACAGTATTTATACATTATTATATCTTCTGTACCAGAGGATGCATAGAAAGACCTAGGATGTTTCAGCATTCTAAATTGTAAAATATTAGAGAAAAACTGTTTAAACAAAATAGTTTCTGTAAAACCATTACAATATTTTTGTCGCTTTACGTAATGAACATGCCACAAAGCAAATTAGTGCAGTGGTAAAACGATTAACATATATTCAGAAGGATTTGGGTTTTGATTCCTAGTACGGCCATTGGTTTTCCTACAACACTTGACAAATGTGCTGGGATAGAAATCAGCAGATTCCTGTCCCATTTCATGTTCATCTGAGCATGTCTCAAATGACCATATTGTCCTTATGTTAAGCACTACCTACGTATTATTATGTAGTTAGTAATTTGTATTTATGACAAACTCTATAACTCCATTGTCACTACACATGCATAAGGTAGGTAAAGACTTGCGCAAAATGTAGATACATGCACACACTCATATGTTATCAGTAAGTACGCTTCTGTCAATGGTCATGATATTGAAATGTGACAACTGATGCAGTTTTATGTAATGTGAAAATTTACGTTGTTACAGGGAGAGCAAGTAGTCATTTAAATTTTAGCAGCTTGTCTAATTGGACGTTTGAACATTTTTGCAACGTGTTAGAAATACAGATTATTTTGCTTATCTATTGTGAGTGTCCCCAGTGTATTGTTTATTTAAAACACATTTCAGATGAGGGTTGTTAGTTACATTTAAGGAACACACATTAAAAACACAAGTTACAAGCTGCCTAACACAGCATCAAATAACTCTTCCGCAAAGTTATCTCACGATCTAGTAGCCTACTCAAATTTACAAGACATTATCCAAGTATTCTAACGTGAACTCTGCAGCAGGTTGTTTTTATCAGTGGCAGGGTCAGCACCTACAGTTCTAGTAATGTGACGAGCATTGCACAGTCAATACCTTAAATGTATGCGCAATGTCAGTCCGTGTCACCCATACCACTCCTTTGCTTCACAACTTTGAATATGTTTAAAACAGTTCCAGGTATAGGTTTTGAATCTTCAAATGAATACATTTAATGAAACTTTACTTAAATAGAATAATGCCAAATAGTTTGTCAGTAAAGTAAAAACGTGTGGGAAAGGAGGAGGGAATACATCATCACAGTTTATTTTTTGTCCTGCAAGCAGAGTCATGGGACTATAGAGAACATTCAGAGTAATGTTGTCAAGAGACTTTTCTTTTTATTTTTAGTATGATATAGAAACTGCTGTTGTCAATTTTCAATAGTAAAATATACAAAACACAATTATGTTCCACTTGCACATTTTTGTTTCGTTGAAATATGAAAATATATGAGCTATATGTTTGTTTGCAAGAATTGTACATATTCTACCACCATTGCATTTTGTATATTTTACTATTGAAAACTGACAACAGCAGTTTCTATATCATACTAAAAATAAAAATAAAAGTCTCTTGACAACATTACTCTGAATGTTCTCTATGGTCCCATGACTCGACTTGCAGGACAAAAAAAACTGTGATGATGTATTCCCTCCTCCTTGACATTCATTCTTACAGTACAGAACAAGACCTACCTACAAATCCGTATATGAAAGGAATGTTTTGACCATTTGTAAAGAAAGTACAGGTTTCTTAGTATTATAAGACACAAAATAAAAACGAACATCGTTATTTATATATTTCACAACTCAAAATAGACAAATTTTACAGTTCCAACGTAAAATGTAATTAAATTCACCGAAATCGAGTAGCATGTTTTGTAAACAACTAGACAGATATAAAAACCAAAACAACTGTTTTGGCGCGAGATAATTCAGTGCCACATGAAGGCGATTTCTGCGTGTACGATTAAAGATCAGAGTGGCAGTGAGCAGAAATATGACGGCCGTGATACGGTGTTGCCAAGTAACATGCCCGTAAAATTAAAGTCAGCATAATTTGTTAGGGAAAGTACTTAGGGCCGTAGTTATAAATTCTTCCGAAGGCTTGCTGGCAAGCCCCTGGCCTTTATTCGCCCAGCAGTTCGCTGGCGGTCTTCCACCCTTCCTACACTACAGTTGTCTGCCGATGGATCGCCTGGAGATCGCCGGCTGAAAGGGAGTTGGATGGTTCTCCTTCATAAAATTTGGCAACACAGCCTCATTTTTAGCAGCGAACATAGACTCAAGTGTTCAAAGACCACTCTTATGAACACACCTAACTTTAAAAATAAAATCATTTCGATTTTGTTTTCCTTGTCTGTAAACAATTTCGTGGTCTTTGTGGTGGGACACACGTGAGATATTCGAAGTGATTGAAGGAAGCCGCGAAAAAGTTTGACTATGGAAGGTAAAAATTCGACCGTGCGATACACTCCTAAAGAAAAAGCAATTTTCTTTGACCTGATAAAAAATACTAAAACATAACTACAAATAAGAAAACTGACTCCGTGTCCAACTACAACAAAAGGAAATGTGGAAGAAAATCACTGCAGAATGTAATGCTTGCGATGTATCGCGCAGATATGAACTACAGTTGAAAAGGGATCTTCCGTGTCCCTAATATATATTTTGGGTAGTCGCGCATGTCATTGGTCATCTATTTATTCATAATAGTTGACAACTTCATCCATGTGCCGCATGAATTCGTTAAAATTCCTCGCCATTTGTCATAACTGGTCTCTACAGAACAGCTGGTGATTCGCCGAATGAGGTCTGGCCGTCATTCACCTGCAATCTCCAAAAAAGTGGAAACTTGGTGGCGAATGGTTGTTCGCCGGCTATCCGCCGCTTTCTGAAAGAGGTCTATAATGTGCAAAACTCCAGATTAGGGTGGAGGGAGATTGGTTGTACTTCGAAAGACGTTTATAATTACGGGCCTTAGTGAATCGCAAATCTCAATAACTGGTGTTATGCGATCCGTAACTTAAAGTTACTGGCCGTAACTAAGGAAAGTTAATGAATAGATCCCCAGGTCTCATACAAACATAAAACAAATTTTGAAACGATTACAATTTGCCATGAACAGTCATCTTCACATTTTAATATCTTGAAAATTTACAGGCTAATTAATATTTACAGTCAAAACAAAATACATGAGAACCATAAAGTTTACTTGCCTATTTGTTTTGATCTTAAAATTGCTTTCGTCAAACAGTACAGTTTTAAAAGCTCCTGAATTATGAAATGTGGCTTGGATATTTACATGAAATAATTTGACAATCCTAGCACTCCGGTTTGCTAGCCTATCTTTCAGCAGTAGCTTAACATAGGGCAAAGCAAGCTAGACTGTGGGTGTCAGAGTGCCAGTACTGCATGCACATCTATGAGTTTGACGTTTTGCTGGTGTAAGTGACAAAACTGGGAAAATGGTCACATGGAAGTGTAAATGTGGCCTAAAATTAAGAATATGTTTGACATTTGCTGGACCCCTGCAATAAACATTGACATAAAAATATTTTTACAGTTACATTCGTTGATGTTAAGTTTTGGGCTTAACAAAGTAGTTGTAAAATAAGTAAAAATTAGTATTAAAGTTTTAATTTATATCTTGGTTAGTAATGATTGTGAAAGGCTGTCTATTTCAAAGATGTGAAAATTTTAAGCCGTAGGATCTTGACCCAAATATAATAAAAATCTACCTTGCAGAAAGTGACACCAAACATAATTTAATATTACAATGAATGTATGCAAAATATTTAAACGACCCTATAAAAATTAAACCTAATTTACTAATCATGCTTACAAAAATTATCTTGACCATCTCCAGATCTTGTTAGGATTTCTTGTTTTGCTGACCCTTCCAGCAATACATAGCAGCCACATGATTGTCTAACATACTGCGGAGAACACTGCCAACCACCCTGGGAAGGCTACCACCTTCGGCAACAAATGAGAGAGGTGTAGCCTCAATGAAATATTACAGTTAATTATTATTGAGTTAAAGCATAAAATTCTATAAGTACAAAATATTTAGTTTTTATACTTAATAATGAAAAAACTTTACAACAAAATCTGCACCATGAAATTATGACATTTATCAGAGATAAAAATTGCTAAAGTGGAACCCCTCTTTTTACATTTCTCAAGGGATCTCAAAAAATAGTTCTAAAAAGCAGGAAAGTGTAAAAAGAAGGAAATTTATAACGTAGAACCAGTTAATGGGACATCAAAAATTTGGTGTAAAATGAGGGAAAGTGTAAAATTGGGGGGTTGTAAAAAGGGAATTGAATTGTAT
The DNA here is from genome assembly GCA_003012365.1 of Medauroidea extradentata. Classification (NCBI taxonomy): domain Eukaryota; kingdom Metazoa; phylum Arthropoda; class Insecta; order Phasmatodea; family Phasmatidae; genus Medauroidea; species Medauroidea extradentata. The sequence continues at coordinate 58,677 of PNEQ01037373.1, forward strand.
ATGTAAATAAATAGGTATTTAAGAAATTGTAAAATGTAGAACTGCCAACAAATTCTCAGCCAACTGTGGACATTCTTGGATATATCTTTAGAGAAAACTGCATCAATAAACATTAAGGACGCACCTGCCTAGAACTGTTTTGACTGTCGGAGGTTCAGAACAGAAGCAGAGGTAAGAACGACCGAGACGAGTGTGCTTAGTGTCATCACCCCTACGCACAAGGTACTAATGGCACACATTGTTTCCGGAACATCGCTGGAGCTAGTGAACCATGTGACCCTATTATTTAATTGCTGAAAAGTATGTAGCCTTACTCAAGTTCAGTTAAGAAGCCTTAGAAAATTCAAATTTCTTAACTGCTAAAATAGTCACATTTTGCACCTTGAAATCCAAATTTTTCCGGGGGAGGACCACCCCTCGCTTCATTAGTGGAGATGGGTGACTGTTGCAACACCCCCCCCCCCCCGACCACCAACTTCAATCCTGGCTACGCCACTGGTATATGCACTTATTAAGTCGTACGAAATTTTAAATTAACAATTTTTTTTAGCTAAGAAAATATAAGTACAGAACAACGTGTGTACATATACCTACATACATTCGTATACATATGAAATGTTGATTTAGGGACTACTTACAATGCGGAGTGAGTATTTGAAAGACAATTTAAGACAAAACGTATCGAGAAGCACATTTTAATTAAATATTTTCATGCTGGTGACGATTGGCACAGTGGCCAGAGCCACAAAGGTGTTCGACACCCGGCAGAGTCGGTCCCCGATTTTTTGCATGTGTGAACTGTGGCAGGCGTTTCCAATGTCCAGCAAGAATTTTCTTTTTGGAAACTCCCAGTTCCCCGGTACTTCGCGTTTCGTAGCTTTTCAGTTGTTGGCTTCATTTCATGTAATCTATCAGGGTTCAGTATACAGACGCCTAGAAGCCCCCAGTTTAGATGTCAAGGGTGTGATGTTCTGCCATCGAATACCGTTTCCACGCGATATTTTAGGGGAACTGAGCACGACTGTCTTGGATTTTCAATATTTTCCACGTAACAAGTTTTCGAGAAGATTAACTACCCACTTTGTGACATTTTGTACCCTAAATATTATTCTCCTACTCATTTTACAGTGTTAGATAGTAAATTACCTTAATATTGTGTGAAATTTGCTGGGATATGGAATATTATGCTATTTATTATTTTCCAGCAAATATCAGACAATATTTATTATCTAGTCGTACAATGCAAACATTATGTAAAGTAATGTAAAAAATACGTGATACGCCATTTTGTAAGCATTTACAGGGAAAATGCTGTAAATCAAAGCCTGCCATGGGCCATCGCCCTTACATATTTATTTTGAATTATTTATGAGCGAACTCTAACGAATAAATTCTAGTTCTTTATCCAATTTTGTCAATGAAATCATAAAAAAGCATGTACATAAATTAAACGTTGACTAGACGTTAGTGTGACGCGCGTAGAACATTTTTCATTCTGCAAAAATGAAATATGCCATATTTTTATGCAATTCTTATTTTACAGCTTAAATTTTTTTTATGTGGGGTAGCTTGCTGTTATAAGAAACATATTTAATTCCCTGGTTAACAAATTAATTATAAGGAAATTGAAAATAAACACAGTGGGCCTTATTCATAGTCGTGAGATAGTTCCGAGATGATCCTGAGATCATCTTGTGCCAGTTAGTCCAGGGTTGGTCCTATAGTCCGGACCAAGTCTTACCTTATTCATAAACGGCAAGTAACGTCGGACTAGATATAGTCCGCGTCTATGAATAAGACAAAAATTAGTCCGACGATAATCCCGCACTAGTCCGGGTCAAAAACGACTATGAATAAGCCCCAGTATCTCTGTTTCATGATCATTGGTATTTGCAATTCAATTCTGTGATGTTGGCCATTCTATTCATAGACTATGGGCTCTTATAAGAAAGGATATTTTTTTTGTCTTTTAAACATAACTAAGTTAAATTTGTTCACCTGAATTTATCCTTACTAGCATTGTTCTGTGTTCGTAATGATAAATCAGAAGTTCTACAGAAAATCAAGCAAAAATTGATGGTAAGACTGTTGTAATTAACTTCGTAAAGTATATTAAGTTTTTTAACTATGTGACTTTATACTTGAGAGTGGCTTAAAAGAATGCAATAATCTGAGTGAAACTGAAAGTCCGTTACACCATACTATTATTTTTTTGTGAATTTGTGTAGAGAAAAAATAAATTTTGTATTATTCATGCCAAACACTGCTTGTACATATCGTGGTGTCAGTGAGTTGTATTCGTTAGAAAGAAATCAGTATTATTACTGTTATACTAAATTCACATTTATTTCGCGTTGGCGATTCGACCACAGATGTTTTGGAAACTTCACGGATGGCTTAACCCACAGTAAGTGAAAATATTTGACGTGTTGGTGGCGAGGCCAAAGGGAAAAGTAGGTGCCTCAGTGCCATTACCAGGGCACTAAGCGAGTGTCGGGCTCTAGAGCCCAACTTTCCGTGGGCTGCCGGCTGCTGCTGGGGCGTGGGTCTACCGCCCGTGTGGCTGTGTCCCTTTGAGTCCTCCACGTCCTTGGTTGAGGTGGGTGTTGAACCCACGAGG
>PNEQ01037374.1:0-20711 GCA_003012365.1 Medauroidea extradentata
GTGACCTTTGACCTGCCTGCCAGATAAATCTATCTAAGCACTGGCTGGCTCCGAGCTTATTTGAAATTGTAAAAGCCAGCACTTCTCTGTACGTGCTTCCAAGCAAGAGAACTACTACTGGCCTGCCACATAAATCCTATTCCAGACGAAGCAAGCTAATTAGCTACTTGAAATTTAACAAAATTTAAACAAGGCAAAACATAAGAAAAGTTTACTTAGAAAAATTGCTTGAAATTAAATTAGCTTTCAAATGAGTCCAAACACGATATAAATCCAATAAAATTGACATGTAAAATTCTATGCTTTTCTCTTGCTTTAAAGTTAAATTTAAAATTAAAAATACATTTTTAATGTAAATTTCTCTACTCGCATCCCCAATTAATAGGTTGGATCCCGCCGTATACATCCTTATACCTGGTTAATTTGGACTACTTAATTTGTTATTACAAAAAAAAACATTTTACGACAAAAAAAATTGACATTACTGTGTGATAAGAGGCCAAGTAAGTGCTACGTGCCAGTGCACGTCACAACAGGAGAGCTGAACTCGGGAAAGAATGCTGTGCTGGTCCCACACCCAAACCCACTTAACATTATTATTCTTTTTATATAGGATATTACAGCATAATAATCAACACAGCACAACAAAAATTTTCCTCTGTTCTTTGCTTTAATTCAGACCCATCCAGCACTTATCGTTATGCTTTGCATGCACAAACATGAACATTACTAAATTCATGTTCATGATTTTCACAATAAAATAAACTGTTAAAACTTTTGTAGGCCATACAAAATAGACATTGCAACACCATACTACCATGACACAGCTAAACAAAAAAGTTTGGTAAATGTGCCATTGTTAGACACAAAATTAAGTATTAAGGAGTATCAGTTCCCACCATCTTGGAATAATGGAACTTCTGCATTTAATTTAGCTTACAATTTTCTATGATGTCACATGTTTTGGCAACGCAGCGGGAATAGTTTCTTAGATTGTATATAGTTGGCATTGCTCGACTATTGCTTACACTATCCCTGTGAACAACTGTAGAAGGTTACTAGCCAAAAACTAATAACAGTAGTGAAGGTGCAACAATTTGGAAATATCTGTGCCACGTCAGATGGGAAATTAATTTTAGTCAATGACAGTGTATAGCACTTACAACGAAAATTGAAGAATTTGAAAATGACATACAAACCAGACTAAAAAAATTCCTGCAACCAACTGAAGCTAGAAGCCTGCATTGTTTGCAAAATACATACCACACTTCCCAAGTTTTTCAACTCCTACACAAAACTGCACCTCTTTCAAAAATGACGAACAATGACCAGTATTCCATGCACAATACAGAAATATCTTCCATTTCAATGCAGGAATTACAGCAATTTAAACACCAACTTTTAAAAAAAAGTTTATTCATTGTCCGTTGACATTCAGAAACTGCTGCAAATTTTCTGCAACATGTATCCTTGCCCCTAAACCTAGGGCACAATTTGTAACATTATCACTTCCACATACAACCTGCAACACAGTGTAAGTTACAAGTCTACTACATAACAATTTCTACAGATCAGTCAGCCATGCATGCTTACACAGCATCTTGCTTGTGAAAGAAAAATGTAGATTATAAAAAAACTTATTTACCACAGAGTAAAATTTACATTTATAAAATTACATAAAGCACACTTGTGTATCACTTTGTTGCCTCACAGTACGATTGGTACAGATGATATTGTCCAGAAATTTCTCTATGTGACAGTTAAAACACCCAAATCTAAATAGTTGTCGCCCTCTTCCTTATCTACATTAGGAAAATTGAATCCTAATCAAATGAAATAAAGTATATTACTATTAAACAAAATATATAAAATAATGCAAGTATTTATGACAATTTGTATAACCGAATAAATAACTAGAACTATATGAGATATTTTCATTCAGATAACATTGCTAGTGTACCTGTCCTATATAAGACAGATACACATTAGCTATGTAATCTGAATATGTTAGATCTGTGAAAAAAGAATGTACTGTCACTAAAACGCTTACTTAACGGCATAAAGTGACTACTACCATCCAAATAACCAGCCCACACGTACTTAAATTTAAAATTATAGTAAAAACATTTTCTTCAGTTTTCATTCAATACTACGAAATAGTGCTGAGCTGTCAAGTTTGCTTATAATAGAACTAGAAATGTGTGAACTTTGGGTGGGCCAAAAAAAAGTTGACATAACACTCACAACAAACTGTCTCTGGAACATGCTGATGCATGAACACAGTTAACAACAAATTTCAACTAATTGGGCAAGTCCCTTCCATGAACACAAGTGTTGAACCACGAGATCAAGAAATTATTAACTTACTATTTGGGAAGTGTGCGTAAAAGGTGAAGACAACTTATGTTCAACTCTTCAGTTTTGCTTCATTGTTATTGGCAGTGTCTATTTGTGGAAATACAATTGTCATTTGACTGTGCCAATCAAAATTGAAATAACTGCGACACCACAAGTCTGTGATTTGCAATAAAGTTAAAAAACGCAACAGTTAAAAACAGCATCACCGAACAACAAGCAGAACTGGAGATAAGCATATGAGGGAACTGAAACAAAATAGTGTAGAAATATTGTTAGCAACAATTTTAGTCCCTAACCATCACATGTAACTGTACATATATTTTAAATCCTAAAAGGGAGCAAACAATGAAAAACCATTTCAAGATTTATTGAAAATTAATTCTAATATGAAGCTCAATTTTTTCTAAGCAAAGAATTACATAGTTATGTATAATTGTCAACATACACATTTCCTTAAAGTCTATAACATTTTTGGGACAGAAGTAAGGCAGACTGTAATGTAAAGTACTGTACATACTATATGAAAGTATGAAATATTACTTTATACTATCCATAAACTCCACTAATTTAATTCTAAAAATTAAGGGGAAAAGTAAATTTTTCAAAATTGTTTCTTTTCTGTCATGTTCAAAATTAACTACTGTTCTGGAGGACTAAAATGAATAAACATAAGATAGTAAAACTATACTAGGTTTCACTGTAATAAAAACCAGGGGTGTGTATGTATGTGCACATTTTGCACCGGAAGATTGCAAAACAGTAGTAATGCCACCTAGGTGTTGGTGGAAGGTCAACCAACCTTCTTTGGCGTCCCCTGCAGATAGAGTGGCGGTCGAAGGCACTGCAACAACAGATGGGGAGCTGCCTGCAGCCAACTGTGTGTCACATTGCTCCACAGAGTACGAAGCATCACGGACCACAACAGCCACCGTTACAGGCACAGCTGGCCACACACAATTGTTTGCTTACTGAACATTCCCAACTTGATCATGAAGAGTTTGTGTTTACGTGTTACTACAGTACTGCATCATTCAATCAAAGACTACAATAAACACTTATTGAAATTTCCCTGATGTTCCTTAGTAATGAACAAAGAGCAAAAGGTAAGCAGTAGATGAGAATGTGCACCTTCAATCCTCTCCTGTCAATGAATATTGACTGACAGAGTAAAACCATATTTAAGCCTGTTACGAATTTGAAAAAGTGGATAAACCTTCCGGTAGTAAACAAACATTTTGATTTTCTTGGGGTCGGTAATAGATAATGTAGTATGCACATAACCAAGTTGGCTGACAAATATGGAAGATTATGATAGTTTAATAGCAAATAATTCTGTAGAAAAAGACAGTTTCAGGAAAACAGCAAAGTGAATGTTTATCTTGAGGAATACATATACGTAACCACTAACTTGATAGAGATGGAGACGGTAAAGAGTTTCTGAACGATAAATACGAATTATTTTTTTTTTAATTAAGTACACAATAAACACACAGTGATGATAAAGGGAAGAAATAAGCATCCATGGCAATGTCTAGTTAAAAGAATCAAGAAATATTCAGTTACAAATACAAAGATTATGTTAAAAAGGATCAAAAAGCAAGAGATACAAATGGGAAAAGCTATAAAAAAGTTAACAAGAAAAAAATCTTTGGTGTAAAAAAATCTCAAATAATAAAATCTAAAAATTCAGCAGAATGTAAATTATGCAAAATTAAAAACATCTTGAAAGCAAAAATTGCATTTCAAACAAAGATAACATGAGTACATCGGTTATACATACAGGATGTATGGTAATCATAGGCACAAACGAAAGGGGTATGTCGAGGAATAAAACAAGCAAATAATGCTAATAAACACAGTTCTCGAAACTAATGGTTTTCCCAATATGACTCATTACATGTTACGACACTAACGCTATACCAGTTCCCGAGGATCAAAACGTCAAAATGCTACACATGTGGACGAAGACATTACAACAAATGTTCGGAATGGCCGCCGATCATGAGAAGGTAGGCTTCAGCACGTCTTCGCATCAACGCCTGTACACGTTCAAAAATTCCAGGTGTGTTCCGAATGCAGCTGCAACCATCCACAATACATTCCTGTAGTTCATGGACACTATCAACAGGGCTGGCATACACCAAAGCTTTTAAACATCCCCACACAAAAAAAATCCAATGGGTTCAAGTCGGGGGACCTGGGAGGGCATGGTATTAGCAAGCCACGACAGATACACTTGTGAACACACGTGCGACATGTTCCCTAACAGCTACATGGAAATGTATCGGAGCAACACCATGCATGTACCACATAAGCATCCTGTCACCAAGAGGCACACCATCTAAACTTTCAAGTAGCTCGTGCTGCAGGACGTGAAGGTATGCACGACCAGTAAGTCGGCAAGGTAGGACATGTGGCCATCACAACCGATCACCAACGACACCTGCCCAAACATTAATGGAGTATCTCCGCTGATGTGCCGTCTCAATGATAGCATGCAAGTGCTCATAAGCCCACATGTGTGTGTTGTGGATGTTCATGATACCATCTTGGGTGAAGCATACTTCATCTGTAAATAAAACATGCACTAGGAACTGTGGATCTCGTCAACATACTGCCAGGAGCCACTGGCAGTAGGCAACCTGAGATGGAAAGTCTGGTGGCAACCAATGCTTGCATACGTTGTACATGATATGGGTACAACTGTCCCTCATGTAATACCCACCATACGAGGTATGGCGAAACACCTTCTGCTACAACACACACTTGTGTCCGGCATTGCATCCACATGTTGTAACATATGTTTCTCCATTTCTAGTGTTGAAACTGTTCTTGGTCTACCTCCATGTCGGATGTTGGGTTTTAATTAACCTGTCTCGCGCAGGCGCTGATGTGCCATTGTGAACACTCTGCTGTCAGGCTGTCTTCTCTGCAGGTATGCCTGTTGATATATTCAAGCTGCCTCTCGTGCATTGCCATTAGCTCGCCCATACATTAAGTGGATGTCAGCCATTCATTCATTAGAAAACGTGTGTGGAGCCACTGCGACCTCGTTGAACACTACGCAGCCACACTGCATTTACTGTTGAGTGTGGAAACTGGTGTCTGGTACAGACGGCGGTAACAGTGTTGCAACAATGCCATGTTTGCACGTGTCCATACATCATAACGGGAAGACCGTAGTTTTACAGACCTATACTTATTAGAATTATTTGCATGTTCCATCGTCCTCTACACACCCTTTTCGTTTCTACCTATAATTACCAAACATCATTTATATACAGTAGAACACAATTATAATGTTTCTCAAGGGACCGAAAAAATATTTACATTATAAATGGGAAAACATTATAACAGTGTAACTTCCTATTGCCAAGGAGCTTTTGGGACCAAATGAAGGTAGCATTATAACCAGGAAAACGTTATAAGTGGAAACACTATAACAGGGTTCTACATTGTTAATGCACAAACAGTATGTGCAACACAATATTGCCAACATAGGAAATTGGTAATGTTTACACATTTGAAACTGTACTTTAGTAGGCAGAATCCCTTGGTGGCCAAAAACGGAACATCCATATAATGATGATGAAAGCTATTCTTACATTTTCTTTAAGGTTCCTCATTTCAGGGCAAACATTTCTACCAAATGATGCCAAGTTTAGTGATGATGAGCAGGTTCTAAAAATGCAGCAACGTATGTACCTATCTTCCAGAAGACTACATTGTACACGTTATGAATACATGTAGTAAAAAAAACCTTGTCTTATAGCACTAATCCAGGCAAGTGACTTTTTTGTATGTATCAAAATGTAGGACAATGTTAACCAGAAGGTTGACATTGCATAGAACAAAATTAATTGGATGGACATTTGTAAAAAAATAATGAGAAAGTATGATCCATTCAAGCTGTACACAAAAACCTATCATAATGACTAGATCTATGTAACTGTGACATCAATAAGAAACAACGCAAAATACCATCAACATCACACTTTAAATGGTTGTATTTTGCTTTAATTTGTTCTAAACTAGAACAGGTTGTCCAGCAAAAGTGGTATTTAAATTTCCAGTACATTCCTCGTACATTTCCCATATTCCCTGAGAAATTCCAGTACAATGCTTTAAACGTGAGACAATGTTAACTTGTAGTATCGAAGCAGACTCACGATAACCATACAATTTATATGTAAATTTGCCAAGAACATTTCTTTCTAATCTGCCTTGGAAACATAGAGCATGTACTTAATTACACATTTATGACATAAATAATGAAGATAGACTAGTATTTTTGTTGATTATATTTTCATTATTTGGTCAATTTGGACTAGATAATTTTGATAACAATTTTGCTACTCTTCCTATCTGTCTTAAAATTTGCTTAATTTTTTTTCTTGCGAGCAAATATTTTAGTGGTGGCAAAGATGTATATAATATATACTTAAGTCCATTATTTAATTAAAATACTTTCCTTTACACATTTGATTGAACTGCTGAAAGTCCACTTTTGTTATATTTGATGGTTTAGTCCATGTGAACAACACAAACACATATGAACATAAGTGTGGGTATAAATTTATAAAACATGAGGGACCAGCGCAATATAATATTGTATTAGTTATCTACACAGTCTTAAATCAGGCACGTTTCTTGACAAAAAGGTACAATAAAATTTACACAGTTAATTACGTTACATTACCCTCCAGAATTTTTCACCTACTTACACAAAACTGTGAGCTAAACTTATTTACATATTTATTGAGAAACTGACCGTGCATATAAATAATTTTCGGTAAATGAAACAAGTGCAAAAGGACAAATATTCAAATTTTTAATTATAATCTAAATACCTTGAATGTATTCTTTCGTGTTTACCACCTATGTTTCCTATTTGTAGGAACAACAGTTTTGACCTCGTATTCACTATTTTTTGCTGCCGATAAAATGAATGTTGTATTTTGCCAATCATTCCTGGTTTTTCATACGATGCATAATGAAAAGCTTTGCTGTTTCCAGAGACATTGATTCAATCAAATTTCACATCACTACTTCATCGGACTCACAACGGTACTTGTACTTAATCCTTGCTGTTGCATAAATATGTTCAATCTTTATTTAATTAACAACATGAAAAATTACCAGATGCCGTGTAAAAACAGCAGTACCTTCATTTCAACAGCTATCATCCGTTCCATGCTAAAAAAACCCTACCATACAGTCTTGCCACTAGAGCCAAACAAATATGCTCCAGTGAGGAGGGCCTTAACAGACAGTGTGACCATATAGCTCAGGCATTCTGTGACAGAGGATACACGAAACAACTGGTCCACAACCAAATCCAACTAGCTGTATCTGGTAAGGGGACCCCTACCAAAACCAGCAGCACTGACATACCTCTAGTGGTACCATATTATGAAGGTCTGGACAAACTCAAAGCCATCCTCAACTCTGGTCACAAAATCTTAACATCTTCACCTCTCACTCAGAGCCTATTTTCCAAAGCCCCTAGACTAGTCTTCAAACGCCCTCCGAATTTCCGAAACAAACTTGTTCGCCCCCAAACTACCATCTAGTCCAATAGTCAATACACCCACCACTACCAAGGGGTCACATCCGTGCAATAGCCCACGTTGCGGCACTTGTGCCATACACCAACCATCCACGACGTTCAATAGCAGACTCACTAACCAAACCTACCCCACCCTGGGCAGCTACAACTGTGCCACAGAGAAACTCATTTACCAGCTCCCAGCTACAGTGTAAACATTACTCGTCTGAGTACATTGGTCTCATTACCAACACCCTCAGGCAGAGGATGAATGGCCACAGGGCCGACACCAAAAAGGCCCTAGCTGGTACCAATGTGGACTCACTAGACAAGCCAGTTGCAGCTCATGCAGCATCCCACAATCTAGATTTTGATTCCTGCTACACAACCAGAGTGGTGAAAGCCTTAACACCATTCAACAATAATGCAGAACTAAGGCGATGGGAACTGGCCAACCAATGCGTAACAAAATCCAGACAGCCACCTGGCTTCAACCTCCGATAACCAATTCATTTTCAAATCTGCCGCCTACCTCTCTAGTTCACTTCCTGGCCGCTAGGTTAACCAATTACCATCCGCCATATTGCAGTACAGTGTCTTTTCTTCGACCGACGAAGCCATGCATGGCGAAACGTAGCGATTTGCGCTACCGCGCAAAATGTGTCGTCTTTTTCGTGTGTGTAGCTGTCAACCACCATGATACTCTGTGAGTACAAGTTTCTATCTAATTTTAAGATGTAATTAGTTGCCCAGCGGCCTTTGTTTCCCTAAATCAAACATAGTAGCTATTCTATCGGCTATGGTTGAAATCACAACTTTTTTTCTCTGAATCCAGTGAAACAAATTTCATAGCCTTCTTCAAAGCAACTTAGCATTATGTTCTCATATGTTGATAGTTTTTTTCCTGCTTAGTTCTTTAGGCAAACCAAAAATTGGAGAATTGTGCGTCTGTCTTGTCACAAACACTTTTTCCTGAATTTCCATCTCTCATCCTTCGCAACCACTAACAAGTAACAAGAAAATCACTCACCAGTAGAAAAGATGTCTCTCTACACTCTTGCTTCATCTGCGACTACACTTTAGCTAAATAGCTACTTAGAGTACTAGTACTGCTACGAGAGATTCTCACGAAGCAAGTCAAGTGCCGGCTACAGATAATGAACAGGAAATTGCTGCCAAAGTCTGTTTTCCTTCAACTGTTGTGGAAAGAGCGAGGATGACGTCGAGACAAGTTTCCTTGATATGAGGCTTGCTCGTTCAATACTTGTATATCGCAATGCTGCCAAAATAACTCCAATAAACCATTTCAATTGTGATTTAGGATTGCAAACATAAATAACATGCAATGGTCATCTCATTTATTAGATTTAGTAAAATACTGTGAACATTTGCATACCTTTAAAAACACCAATTTTTCAACAAAATTATTACATTTTGGGCTTTTTGAACGAACTGAAATTGTAGTGCATAGTGTTTATAAATATAATTTTCCTATAATCAGGGAACTAAAATGAAGTACTTATATTATTAGAAACCAAAACAAGCAGTCAGAATAATTTTAGCATAAATGTCAAATTTAACATTTTTTGTCCAACCAGGTCTTTTGCACGAACTGAAGATATAACATATTTTTTTTAGTTATTTTTCCATTTATTAGCACGCAAATACACAACTTTTGAGCTCTATTATAAATTGATATTCATAAACTTGACTTTTTCGACCCACCCTACTGCACAGTCCTATACGCACGTTGGATCGAGGGGGGCGGGGGACATGGGAAGATGAAACTCTTCATGCCTTGACACCTAATGTACTTAAATCTGGATAAACTGTGTGGGCTATCATATTTTTAATTGTATTTCTCTATTGTATTTTTGATACAATTAACTTAATGTTTGTGCGTGTTTATTTATTTTATGTACTTTGCCTTCAATTTTTTTTTGTGTTTTACTTGTTAGATCTTTATTTTCTATTTTATTGGATACAATGTCTACATCAAAAGACTGTTGTTTTCGGTAAATGTGCATTAAACAAACAAACATGGTAAATGATCTCGTCGTATCTCTGTGGCCTGGCCTCAAGAGTGGTGCCAAAAACTTTTATCAATCTCAAACCTCTATGTATAAAAGTGACCCCTGACTGACTGACAGACTGACTGACTGACTGACTGACTGACTGACTGAATGAATGAATGAATGAATGAATGAATGAATGAATAAATGAATAAATGACTGACTGAACGACTTTGATATCAAACTGCAGCCCAAACCCCTGGACCTAGAATCATGAAATTTTTTGTGGTTTTCCCTCAGGTCGTAGACAAGCACTAAGAAGGAAGTCTTTGAAAATTAAGGGGGTGAAAGGGGGTGATGTGTACTTCCGAAGAAATATTAATAGAGCTTGAACCAGATGGCCTATCATCGTGATTTTTACTATAGTGTGTCAGACATAGAAATGCATACTAGTCAATTCTAGGATTCTTCGCAATTCAACATTTATGGGGGTGAAAAGACCTTAAATGTATTTCCCATTAAATATCGATATCGTATCTTTCAGAATAGAAAGCTGATTTTCACTTCAAAATGTTGCTTACGTAAATATCCAAAAAGTAGTTTCAGAATTAGTTTAAATTGGACTCCTAAGCAGTAAAGGGTAAATATGTGTTTTTTATGAGTGGTCAATATCACTGGAACATAATTGGCTATCGTGATTTTTACTCAATTGGTTATGTATACAAATGACTAGGACATTATTCCAAGACCATTCAAAGTTCTTTAATTAAGGGGATGAAAATATTGAAATGTGTTTTTGATTATTCCTCCATATCTATTGAACCATTAGAGAAATCTAAGTGCTTTTTCCAATAAATTGAGGATTACCAAAATATCCAAAATACCATTTAAATAAATTTTCCGAATTCAACCCTAAAGAGGTAAAAAAAAAGGGTAAAATTTGTTTTTAATTCACAATCTATGTATATTGACCTCATTTATATTTATATATTGACATGATTTTTGTTTAAGATTGAAGCTTACTCAAATACCTGAAGAGTAATTTCATAAATTTTCAAAATTACCCTCCTCAGGAGGTGAAAAGGGGTGACAAGTGATGAAATGTGCTTTCATTTAATTGTTGACATATCTTGAGCCCAGCGGGCCATCGTCATGATTACCATATTCAAGAGACACCAGTAAAGGAGTCTATAATGTGATTAAAGGGTTTTTCAAAATTCTTCAATATCTTAGAGGAGGTGAAAAGACCTGGAATGTGTTTTAGATAAATCTTCGATGTATATGAATCCATTGAGATATTCAGATTATTTTTGCTTCAGAAAGATGATTAGGTAAATGGTAGCATAAAGGTTTCAAGATTTTTCAAAATTCAAACTCTACAAATTGTTTATTGTTTTTGTTTTACGTATGATCACAGCTGCAAGAAATATATTCCGAGAAACTGGCCTAGAGTGTCGTAATTAGGCCCTATGTAAGCCTTGATTTCTTCCTCTATCAGGCTGAGTTCATTATTGGTTTGTTCCAAGAACTTTTTCTTCTTGTTTTCTAGTTCCTTGACTATGTCCTGTCTTCTTTTCTTCTCTTGATCAGCATGCTGTTTCAGAGCCTCTGAATATTGAAATAGTGCATTACGAACAGAATGCACCAAACCCTCTGTAACACTCATTTTCTCCACACCGCACAGTGTGCAATTTTAACAATCTACGAGGAAAAAATTTTATTTTCGACGAAGCCTGAAATGGAAAGCTAGTATTTACCACTTATCGTAGAAGGTCCCAGGTGTGTGAGAATGTGTTTGTTTTCCTGGAAAAGTGGGAAATGTCTTGCTGGGACCTGCGCAAACATGTCACTCCTGGCAATGCTAGTAGACAGCAATGACTCATGCAGACCAGTCTGCGTAGTTCCTTTGGCTCGTATTAGAAATGAGCCAATATGGAAAAACCGATTACGATTACCGATTGCATAAAAAAATTGAATGCAACCGATTATGTTCTTAACCGATTAATGATATTGATGTATATTACCAATTACCTATTTTAGATCTACACAAAAATAATAAAAAACCTCATATACACGCAAATACACTCCCGTCGCTATTAATAAATAAATACAACTTCAATCACGGTCGCCAACACTCGTATCAGTAAATAAATACAACTTCAATCATGGTCGCCAACATACATAGTTTATATTTTCGCTCATTTCACCACACGTGTTTGTTTTACACGGCCTTGACATGGTATCTCGTCGACTGCACTGAACTCGCACTTACAGCGCACCAAACACTTTGAATGTGTGCGTGTGACGTCATGGCACTAAACAAACAAGTGCTTGTAGCTTGTTTGTCTGCGAAACACGGCTTGTTTGTCTGCAAAACACGGAACGATTATGTGGAAAGTTACACAAAGCCATTCTCAAACGTTCGTAAATGCAAATGTTAAAATCTGATGGAATGTAAAAATAATTTCACAAAAAAAAAAGTTTTACTCATAAATACGTATACCAAACACATATGGCTTTGAGAAGTTGCTTCAAGAAATGAAAAGTGTGTGAAACATAAACATTATTGTATGAGAATGTGGAATTACTTTCGTAATAAAGGTATTTCCATTCCATATTCACTGTTATGTTTTTTTTCCTGGACGCTAACATCAAAACATTAGCGCTAGCGTAAAGTGTAGTACTGATCAATTTGTTTAATTTTTTTCATGCTGGACCAGTTAATCGTTTACAATAATCGCAGATAACGATTAATTACCGAAAACTGATAGTCGTACGATTAAAGTTAATCGGTAATCGAATCGGTTCATCCCTAGCTCGTATACTTCTCCCAATAACTTCACTGTCATTTCAGTGGTCAATTATGTATGTCCATTGTGTTAGCTTACAGTTGAAGGCATAAGTTGTATAAAAGTGTGTTTTATTTATCTGGAGAATACACTTGAAGAGGTGAGTAAATTACGTGTTTAATCAATGTAACATTTCAACTTTGCCTAGAATTTAAGATTATTATTTAACATTATTGGATATTGAGACCCTATAAGAATAAGAGCTTAAATGTTTGGCTATTTGGAAAATGATACAATATTTTGCGCAAACTTGCGCACTAAATATTTATTCGATTATTTTTAGAATGATGCCGTCGATTTCTCGCAAGTCCCTGTTTCATATATGGATTGAAAACAGCAAAGATTCAAGATTTGACGCCATGCTTGACTTCATTTTGCATCAAGTGGGTAAGTTACCACCAACTGATACTTCTTTAAAAAGTATTAAAGCGACGATTAGGAATTTCTGTCAGTTGACAATAAACGGAAAAAAGTAGCAAGGCACCGAGAGCGGTTTCTAAACAATTATTCTGCCTGGCTTCAGGAAAATATAAGCTTTCTTGAAGATGTATTTGATAAACTCTCATGCACATCTAAGCAAGAGAGCACGTATAATAGGCCAGGTAGGCCTCAGAAACCTTTTCATGCGTGTGGTCGGAAAGCTAGGTTATCCAAGGTAAAAGATCTCGTACATTCAGTCAGCCAAGAAGAATTATCCACGGCTACTGAAATGACGTTAAGAAAGAATGGTAAAAGAGATTCAGCTGCTATTGTAAAAGAACTTTGTGTTGCATCTCCAAAAAGAGGTACAGCATTTAAAAAGGCCCGCACGTCAGTTTGTCAAAAACCCGAATATCTATCTACTGACGAAGCACTTGCTATGATAGCAAATACCAACCTTTCTACAAGCAATTATAAACGCATATGGCAACGAGTCAAGGGAGTAAATTGCAAATGTTTCCCCCCTTATTACAAAGTTAAGGAATCTAAACTGTTATGTTACCCTCCGGGAATCGCCATAACAGAAATATTTGCAGAATTATCACTGCAATCGCTTATTGATCACACAGTAACAAGATTGTGTCATGTTTAACAAGTTCACGAGAGATTGCATTTGCTTGAAACTACAGCTCTCGAAATTATAATAAAATGGGGGTGTGATGGGTCGGAGCAAAGTAAATATAAACAGACGTTTTCAGAAGAACATTTAACTGATGAAAGTTTATTTAGTATTTCTATGGTGCCCTTACAAATGTACTCTGGCACCCAGGAGTCTAAAACTATAATATGGCAAAATCCTGCTCCATTCTCAACAAGACTCTGTCACCCCATCAAATTCTTATTTGCTAAAGAATCAGCGGAGTTGATCACCACAGCAGTAGAAGAAGTAGAAAAACAAGCTGCGGCACTTACGCCTATCATCGTAGTTATTAATGGAAGTGAATTAATAATAACTGCGAAGTTGTTGCTTTATATGATAGATGGGAAGGTCGTTAATGCCATATCAGGATGTACTTCAATCCAAACATGCTACTTGTGTGGTGCTAAGCCAAGTGAAATGAACAATATGAGTGCTCTTTATGTAAAAGACGTAAACAAAGATTATCTTTCTTTCGGCTTCTTGCAACAACATTCTTGGATCAGGTTACTGGAATGTGTCCTTCATATTTCTTATCGTTTAGAGATAATATTATGGTGAATTTGTGGGTTTGAGATTAAAGAAAAAGTATCTGAAAAGAAGAAACATGTACAAGCTCAATTTAAACGTGAGTTAAGTTTGTTGATTGACATGCCGAAACAACAAACAGGTAACTCTAATGATGGGAACACAGCAAGGAGATTTTTTAGGAATGCCGAAAAGTCTGCTGAAATAACAGGGGTTAAAAAAGAATTAATCACACGATTAGGTGTAATTTTAGAATGCATAAATTCAATCTTCAAAATTAACTTAGACAAGTTTGACCTCTACATTAAGGAGACACGAGATCTATACCTCAAAGAGAATAGTTGGTTTCCAATGCCTGTAAGCCTTCACAGGATATTATTTCACGGAAGGGATACTATAGCATCTTGTATTCTACCGATTGGCCAATATTCTGAAGAAGCTCAAGAGGCACGGAATAAACACAACAGGCAATACAGGGAACTTATCACGCGTAAAACATCAAGAAAGGACACGAACACTGACTTACTCCACAGACTTCTTATCACCTCAGATCCTGTAATTACTAGTCTGCGAGCAACTCCTAAAACTAAACTGGAAAGAATAGATCAGGCAGTGTTAAATTTATTGGAAACTGCAGATAGTACGGCTTCATCAGAAATTAAGACAGATAACATTTTAAGTTCACCAGAGGACTCTTGTGAGGACAGTGATACAAATGAATCTATATAGTTAAGGTTTTTCGGCTTGTGCATTAACGCTTTCCCTACTTTTGCTTCAAACCGGAGAAGGCTTGTAACCAAAATAATGCATGAATTAAGGTTCGTTCAAAAACTAACCAATTTTGAGCATTTATGTCATTTTTATATTTTCAAAATATCAATGTCTTGGTTTCCACAATTGTCTTCAATAATTTATTGGCGACTATTACAACATCAAAGCAAACAGTTTACAAACAAAAAACAACAGGAGATAACAGACAGTAATTTAAGGCTCTTGTAACATGTTTGTTTAGCACATAAATGTGTGTTTAAATAGGATACTGGTAAAATTGTAAATATTTGTATAAATTTAGGTATACTGACTTTTTTTTTAACCAGTAAAACTTTTTTTGAGTCTATGTTGGTATTACACAATCAATGCATTTACTTTCACTTGTAAGCAGCTCATCAATATGTGCTTCGTAAATAAGTTATGAATATTTTTGTAGTGAATTTTCAGAAAGTAAAGTTGTATTTGTTCTTGTACTTTTTCGGGTTTACATAATGATGGAAATGTTAGATAATGAAAGTTGTGAGTATTTATTTTCACATTGATGTATTTCAATCTTCACTTACATTTGTTTTACAGTTCCAGCATTAACTACATGCATTTTTATTAATGTAAGACAATAGTAATAAGGTGTATATAAATCGTAACACCTCATT
Source organism: Medauroidea extradentata (assembly GCA_003012365.1). Classification (NCBI taxonomy): domain Eukaryota; kingdom Metazoa; phylum Arthropoda; class Insecta; order Phasmatodea; family Phasmatidae; genus Medauroidea; species Medauroidea extradentata. The sequence goes on from PNEQ01037374.1 coordinate 15,837, forward strand.
GTACATATGTGTCTTAATTTTGCTTGTTTATAGCCTGTTATTACCATTGATGACCTAATAAATGGTTTTCATTGGATTTAATAATTTATTCCCTCTATAATGTCAAAATTGCACACTGTGCACCGCCTGCTGCTAACACTGCATCATATGTCTGACAGCAATCAGAGAAACGTCCCTTTGGTTTTCCATCAAACACTATTTATTAATTGAAAATCCTGCCTGAAGACTAGCATTGCCATGCAAGAGAACTAAGACAAGTTACAAAAAAGATATTAAGTTATCATAACGCCCATCATCAGCAACAGCAGTCAACCACAAGGTATCCAATCTGCCTCCATGTTTTCTGAAATCACTCATTAGGTTCTTGAAGTGCTGCAGGTCTCACACTGCTTTAAATTCTCTCTGAACACTGTCTGCCTTTGCACCTCACATCCAATTATTCTGCACTAGTACATTCAGTGTAGACTCAAGACATTTGTTCCTGACAGTAGGCTGCAAACTAGACATGGATAACCCAGCGCTGCGCTGCACAATTGTGTTAATTCAGTTCGCTGCACAATTGTGTTCATTCAGTCCACTACGCATAATGTGTTAACTCAATATCTTAGAAAGATGTAACTCAGTGGCACTGGTAACGCAGTGTTGTTTTTTTCTGCTAAAATAGTGATACAAGTTGAAATAAAAGTTCTTGGCGTATTTTGTTACATCGGGGTTTTTGTTTCTAATAAAAAAGAGAGTAAGAGTTCACAGCATATTTTAACTTGCGGGAGAGGAAAACTTAACAGCTATGAAACTAACTAGCCTTTCAATCATCTATCAAAGTAGCAGGGGATATTAGATAACAACACCCTTATCGTAGTGTTGGCCGAGTAAAATTTCAAAGAGACTGTGTAAAATAATGCATTATCAATAATTGATATGTGACTACAGTATTCAACTTTGCCAAATCTTTTCTTATCAGTAGCATAGCTTTTTCTGGAGCTAAACGTGAATCAGATATCATTGGTCACAGAGTGGGTAATAAGAAACAAAATTAATATTCCTGTTCTACCGCCATAAATGCCAAGTGTTTATCATGATCACCAAAGCATATTCGTACTTGCATAACACGTAACAGAATGTGGTAAAATAAGTTGTAATATATTATTATGCAAAAATAAAGCAATATTAATTTTAAAATGGATTACAGTTACTGTTATTATTATTATTATTTTTAGCAGTCCAAAAGTAATTTCAAAACCAGTTATTTACAAAATACTATACATGGAGAAAAAACGAAACCACACATGTACCACAAATATTTTAAGAACAGAATGAAAAAAAAAAATATATATATATATATATATATATATACATATATATATTAATGAAGAAGGACATGCAGAAATTATGGGAGCCGGCCGACGTTACACAACACACAGTTGTTGACCGAGGCTGTCGTAAATATTGATTTTGGTCTTCTCGACTTACTTTAGTCATTGTTGTGCTACAAGAGTATATTACACTGAACAGGTCCATAGTTCAACAATACATTTACGAGGTGTTATTTAAATTGTAGTTTGAAAACACAACTTCGCAGTGCCGCACTTGGCGCTGGTATCGCAAATAAGGGCTGTTTTATGGCGCAATTGAGTTGACACACTGCGCTAACTCAGTAGGGTGTGTCTTGTTGCTGCGCCAACACCCAATATTTCAGTGAGTTACCCATCCCTATTGCAAACCAACAGAGGGTGATCAAACATGAAATTCCTTTGGTTAGCAGGAACTTCAAAAGAGAGCCTTCAAACAACTTGATATAAAGCTACTGAAAACAAATACGGCAATCAGCTTTAAACTTGAGCAAATCAGCTTCTGGCACCTTCTTTGCTCTTCTTAAAACATCTTGAGTAGCAAACCCAATGTCAATAAGTTTTGCAGGCAGCAAACTATTACTGGACAGGTCAACTTTGGTTACAAGAGACTTTCCTAGCAAAATGTCTGGTTTCACAAATCTTGTCATTATATTCTTAATGACAGCACACAATGATTCATACAAAATAGGTGCCAATGGAAAACAACTAAGAATCCTTCCAACCCCCTAGATAACAGTATGAAACAAAGCTAATTTATCTTCCATAAGAGGATCTTTGACAGCCTATGATACAATCTTAAAACTTTGACAAGTTGGAGCTTTCTTCTCCATGTTTACATGCCTTACATATTCTTGAACACCAGTCAACATTGCTGCAGCTCTTTCAGCTAATCTGACCTTTTCTAGCAATCTTATAGAACAAAATTTCAAAGGAAACAGGCTTGAAGATAAATAGTGACAGTAGTCTGCCCTACGAGCAGGCACAATCTTAAACAAATAATGCAATGCCCTCAAGAACTCAACAATATTCCCCTGTGTTGCTTTTATTGCTGCTTTAAATGCACAGTGTACACTATGAAGTCCACAGCTGCCAATGTCAAAAAATACTCGAGCGTATGGCACAGATGAAACGGCTTCTTTAAATTCACGAAGAAATTTAAAATTAACATTTGGCCATCCATTGATATCTGTAAAATCTTCTGCACATTTATTCCTGAAAAATTTTTTGTGAAAAACTGTAACAGGTCATTTGCAGAGGAATGTCCCAAAAATACAGATGAAAAATATGTGAAGCGAACTTGATTGGTTTTTGTATCCTAAAAGCGAACTGAAACGTCCATTTGTCCGATCTGCGCCACCTTATTTAAAGATTCATCGAATCTCACAACAAGATGGTTACACCCCAAACACTGTTTTAGGAGTTCATTGTGGAAGTATGGTGCAAAACCATATAGAATTACATATCCCATTTTGATTCTTTGCAACTGCAGTCTGCTAGCAATAAATGAATAAGGGAACATTTTCAGAATGCCAAGAATTATGCAAGAAAACAATATGCATGTACCACATAATTTCAGCTTCAGTAACTTGCTCAAGAATAAGTAATTTATTTATCCCCTTCGGCGAGGTCTTCTCAAAATGTTTGTGGCCAACAATACTTTTGCTGGGCAGCTCTACACTATAATTGGTACCAGAGAAGTTTGAGGCATGGAGAGCAATGTTGAACAACTAGGCCTACTTTCTGTGCAAGCATTAGGACTACTGCAATCCACTCGAGGAGTACTACTGCAAAAAAATGTTTTCAATGACTGTGAAGAGCTGTTACATATCTGGGTGGTCTTGTGCTTAGTACAAGATGTACTACTCTTGATAGGTTGTTTTCCCACATTGCATAGCAAAAATTTAGTTATGCATAACTCACAAAATGCTGTGTTACTGTCTCCTTACTATACATTGTGATTTCACGAGCACCAAAATGTTACGTGTTCAACAAAATGTCAAAACCGTTCAGTAGCCTAATTATAACTGCGCACTATAGATGCTTATGAAAGAGTAGTATTTATGATCTTACTGGGTAGCATCAAGATCTACTCAGTCGTTGGATGCTTAACAAATGGTCGTAAATCTAGAGAGTAGTATGGAGGCAGCCTTTTTAAAAAATACAGTCGAACCCCGCTACTACGACATCGGCAACTACGACAACAACGCAACTACGACAATATTCTCGATCCCCTTCAAAAAAAAATTTTAAAAATTAAAATCGAAAAGTGCATTTATTAAAAATACGATTTAAAGTAGGAAAGATGTTTTAAAATACGTCTGTAAGCGTGCAATAATAATAGAGGCGGTGTCCGTTAATAAATAAGTCGCAGCTATTAAAGAAAAAAAAACGGCGAAAAAATCTAAAAACGTCTCTTGAAATACATTTGCGCCGCGCGCCTGGATAGGTAGGCCGCGCGCCTGGTAAGATAGACCGTGCACACAACACCGAAGATAAGCAGATAATGTGATGACGCATCTCTCTTCCGTCCACTTTCTCCCTCTACGTTTCTGCTCCTACTCACACCACGCGCACTGTCTACGGCCTACGCGTAAAGGCTGTTCACCGTTTTCTCTCGGCCGATTTGCATTCTTCCGTCACCTATTTATGATAAACATTTCCGTTTTTATATTAGACATAGCGTATATTTTAAACTCAACTAAAATTTTATGTCCGCGACCACTACAAAATATATTTATTGATTGCTGTTCTCATGGAAATGGTTTAGAAAAGTGTTCATTTTACCGTGAACAGCATATAGCTTGCTCTGTACATAGACTGCGTGCGTAGCAACAGTGATAGCCAAGCAGCTCATGTTTTCCTCTTCAGCCCTTATACCCTCCTTTGTGATCCCGAGCAAGGTCAGTGATTTAGTGAATGAGAGGGCGACACAAAAAAAAAACCCTTTGTTTGTCTCGTGCGTCGCCCTTGCCATTGTGTGTTTACACAGTTCGCGCTTAGGTTGGTTTTTGGATACATCTTGTGATATTGCATACGTTTCTTGGCTTTGTTTTATTGGATTTCGACTTTGGATTTTATTTGGAACTGACTGGATTGATTATTGACGACCTTTGTGTGCGATTATATTGGATTAACGATTTTATTTACGGTTTTGATTAAGTATTTGTAGGCAATGTTTAGGCACTTTGTATATCATTTAATCAAAAATAAAGATGCCGTACAATTAAAATATTACTAAGTTTCATTTTACCGTGATTTTGCGTAACAAAACGCTGAAAATATATTACCGTACGCTAAAAAATTACCGTTGCTACATTCAACACTTTACTGTACTACGCCCGACACCAAAAATATGTCGCGTTACATTCACGCAACTCATTTTCCTTGCCGACAAGAAGTTGTGTTTATATTCCTGTGGTTTATTTTTATTTTCTGGTGAGCAGAGAAGTCGAATTAATACGTCTGAGGTAGGTATTGTTTTTATTTTGGTTTGCACGCAGTCGGCAAGTTACGTCGCGAACTT
>PNEQ01037374.1:20811-61206 GCA_003012365.1 Medauroidea extradentata
AAAATGGGTTTATTATACTGTACAATCCTGTAGAAGCGTTTAACGTAATAGAAATATAAGTATCGAGCGTTTAAACACTTTACAATCGTAAAATATTTCCAGTTCGCAACGCTAATATTATACTACACAGACAGGCAGTAGCCAGTCAGGCACGAGCTGTGCCGTAGAGGCTAATGGCGCATGAAGCGCCCCAGTGGACCGCTCAGAAACTAAGACTAATAGCTCCGTCAGAATGCGCTACAGTACAAGCTCTTTAGTTGCAGACGCTTGGCACAGAGCGCAGCACACTCGAGTCGATATTCGTCACTCGTGCCACTGCGAGCCTCGCGCCATCGCCGTTTTCAATTTTATTTCTATCTTTCAACACGAATTGGGGAGGGTATTATAGGCTTATCTAGTATCAAAATCTTCAGAAAAAGTCGGCGTTTAATATAAAAACATTACTTTGTTTTAAAAAACTGTGTTATTAATGAGAGTAACACTGATACACGGTATTAGAGCAAGAAAAACACCGACTTGAACAAAAAAAAAATTTTTAGGGGTTAAAAATGGTAATTTCGGCAACTACGACAACGACGCAACTACGACAAAATTCTCGAGGATTATCGCTTGTCGTAGTTGTGGGGCTCCACTGTATATAGCAAAATCTGCAGAAGCAGTAACTATTTAAGCCGCCAATCTGTCAGACCTATGTTATTAGACCATGTTAAAAGAGTGCAGAGCATCCTTTTGTACTAGTATAATATGTACGTATGTAGCATTAAAATTATGTACTAGTACTGATAATTTATTCCATACCTGAATTACGAACTCTGGTGACATTTTTACTTTATAAACTGCTCTAGACTTTTCGTTCAACAAAAATACTATGACTCGATATATGTTACGCAAACATGCACTGAAACATCCATACAACATATTTTCTATTTTGTACACATGCGGGTGTCTGTTTACTTTTTACGCACGCTTTTCTATGTATAATCTGTTGTCTGCTATCCACCCTGCTCCCGAGCAGGCTGCAGGCTTGGCGCAGTCTGTCAGGCCGAAAACTCGACACAGTCTGAAGGGCCGCAAGCTCAGTACGTCCCAGCAGACTGGCAGCTGCTAGCGCACTGCAGTTTTCTTGACTGACAGCAATGCTGACATTGCGTATTTATTGCTTACTGGCTACAATCTGATACTAAAGGGTTTCAAACTAATTTTTCCATTATTATAAAACCTTCCAGCAGTCAGGAATGTATGATAAACCTAACATTTGCAGGCCCTATTCGTAAAAAAACCTGTATTTCTGTGCATAACCCACACCACTAACTTTCTGATTTGTTTTTGAGAAAAAATGTGTGGGTGGTACATGGTTAAAATATAGTTATTCAATATTTAATATTAGATTATGGGTTTTGAAAAAAAAAAAAAAAAAAAGCAATTAAATTGGAAATGTATATCGGAAAAAAAAAAAACTTTTTTCTTGAGAGGATGTTGAAAATTTTAGGTGCGAGTCACACATGGGGATGAGTGGTAAACGGGTAAATACAGGATATTTTAATAAGTAACAAAACTGTAACTGCAAGGAACTGTACAAACTAATACACTTCCAGGTTCTGAAATCAGAACTCTTTGTGTAATTATTTCAAAATACGTGCCAAATACATTTCCCAAAAACCAAATGAAATACCACAGACCCAAGCATACTTACACCAGAAAAACTACATCTAACAAACAAACAAACATCCAAAACATAAAACAAAGACGTGCCCATCCCCAAATTCAGGCAATTAACATTTTAAAAAAAGCTGGGAACAATAATTGCAGGTCAAAAAGCATAATGTATAAACAAACCTGCAGATGTGTGTGGAATCTCCTTAGGCAGAACTTTGGCATTGGCAGACGTCACGACTACAGGAACATTGGCAGAATGGTGATGTGGCACCACTGTACCACTGCTACCCAGCACTGGGATTGTGTTCACTGTTTCTATAGGTTTCTGAGCTACTGTTGGCTCTGCAACCACCACAGGTTCAAATGTCGCTGGTGCAGCCACATCCGCATTACCTGAAATAATAACAGTCATGTAAACAAAGAAAAAGCGGGAAACGGCTACTAACACGTAGACAGAGATGTAAAAATACTTACAGAAACAGTACTTGCAGGTTGAACGCAAAAAACGGATGGACAACAAATTTTTGCGCTGTTGCGTGGCCGCAATGTTTCACTGGCCAGGCCAACTTCCTCGGGCGGCGAGTGATGGCACACTACAGTATGGTGGACGGTAAGCGATGGTTGATAACTAGCACACCTAGAGGCAGAGGGACGAACTAGGCGGAAAATTTGAAAGTTATCGGCTGTTGTGGCCTGGTGGTTGTCTGGATTTTGTGATGTACTGATGGGCTGGTTCCCAGTGCTTCAGTTCTGCACTATTGTCTTACTCTTAAGGTGGTAAGGCTATCACCACTCTGGTGTTGTAACAGGCATCAAAAGAGAGTTTGTGGGAGGCTTCATGTGCAGCAACTGGTTTATATAAGGTTTAGGCTGTAACTGGCTATTGCTTGTTTGGTACAGGCCTTGTGGCCATGCATTCTCTGTCTCAGTGTGTTTGTGGTGAGGCCAATGTATTCAGCATTGCACTGTGTGCACTGTAGTTGGTAGATAAGGTTTTTTGTCCCGCAGCATTTGATAACTTTCAGATTTTCCACCACACCCTAGTTCGTCCCTCGGCCGCTAGGTGTGCTAGTTACCAATCATCGCTTACAGTCCGCCGTACTGTAGTATGCAATCACCCACCACCCGAGGAAGCTGGTCTAGCCAGCGAAACGTCGCAACCGTGCAACAGCACAAAAATGTGTCATCCATCTGTTTTTTGTGTTCTTCAACATGCAAGTAACGTTTTTGTAAGTACTTGTACATACCTGTCTACATATTTTTGAAATAATAACAGGTGTGCAATACTAATATATCTTGTCTGATTACACAAATATTTAAAAGTTAAAGCAGATAGCTGGAAAAACACACACATTCATGGGTATTTAGAATATTCTACAACCTAAACAAAATATTCATATTTCACATGGGTCACCAGTATCCAAATTACAAACTAATGCATGACACACTTGTGGCCATTGACAGTTATTCAAGTGAGCGGGGACCTATGTTTTGGGGAGGAATATAGGGAATTTTTGGTATATTTGTCTGTCTTTGGATTACTTTTGGCTAATTTTATTAGGTTGAGTTTTATTTTTTTATTTGAGTTTTTCTTCGTTTGTTGGAAATCCACTCTTCCTTTGTGCTGTTAAATATGTGGAGTTATTGATTAGGACTCTTTCTGTCTCTCACTCTCTTTCTGGACGGTCATTGCTTCGGCGCGATCCCATTCAACTGCCGGGCCAGCCACTCTATAGGCCTTGGAGGCGGGCTCGGGAGCCGAGCTGGAAGGCGGCAGGTAAAGGAGAGCTCACTTTGTTTCTGACAATCGTCGAGGAGAGGTGGTTCTTTGGCTACGGACCAAGTTATGGCATTCTGCGCTAGTGTTGGAAAAAACTGCAGCAGTGAACTTGATTTATCATGTGTAATTCCAATGGGGGCATGTTCCAGCAGCCGTGGGCGTGTGGTGCATGATAGAGGAAGTATTGTTCCTGCCTTGCCTAGTTTCGGGGCCTGTTATAAAGAAAATGCTCATACCCACGTGGGCCCAGCTTGGTAAGAAGGTAGTCTTGGCGCTGTGTGGTGTTATGCAACTTTATTTGTGGCTCTGAAGGCGAGTTTCAACTAATTCTGTCGCAAAGGTTGTCAAAGGAATGAAGGTTGTTGGTTAGCGCCGTGTATTAATGCAACTGTAATTTGTCCAGTTCTCTGCAGGAACTGCAACACTTAGACTCAAAACAGAGTTTTTCAACTCTTATTCAGCCGTTTGAAAGGTGTCTTTCAGGATGATCAGAAGTAATGAATGATTGACATTTGCATGCGTGAAAATAATAATAATAAAAAAAAGATTATGAAATTGTGAGTGGTAATTGGGCATATATTTAAAACCATTTGTTGTTTTACTTATTATCAAATTGGAGTTTTCGAAGATATACCTGTAGTTTTGAGTGTGTAAGGTTTGTGGTACCCAATTGTATTAACTGAGTCTGTCAGACGGGGCTCTTTAAAGAGTAAATTATATTGCATTGTAACTTTACTTTGTAATAGGGCTTTAAATTTGTTGTAATACCAAATTGAAAGTGATATAAAGTGGTTAAGAGTCAATGGCGTTTTCTTATTGCATATATGTTGACCCGTCAATAATTACTATAAGTGTAGATTATTTTATGTTTACTTGCCTCTTGGTTGGTTAAGTGAAATTTGAGCAATGCAGCCGTGAAATTTGTGCCCTGTAAGTAAGAGTTTTGGCACACAAGAAGATACTGTATATTCATTCATTGACATATATTTCACTTTTTTAAGTATCAATATCATACTGGTAGTGTACCAGTTTGAAAAGATTGCAACAGCAGAAGTAACAACGTTACCTAGTTAAAGTCTGTCTCAGGTACGAATTCCACTTCTTTTGACAGTTGTGTTTACATTCCTTTTTGCAGCTGTAGCGTGGAATTACAAGTGTTTTCCTATTCCACAAGTAATTTATGCACAAACCCACTCAGCCGGCTCTTAACCTGTGCAGTTCACCAACATTTAAAGTATATATTTCTCTGTAGAAATGTGTACACATTGTAAGACTTCAGATCTGTCAAAAACTGGAATTCTTACGTGTAACAGACTATACCAAATGTTTATGAAAAAGTGCTGTACACATATTTGTTTTTATCAGCTTCATTTCATTCAACCAAAACTGGTGTAGTATATGCAATGGAGTGTAGCTACCCCGGTAGATTTGAAAGAAACTACAAACTGTTTTGCTACTCCACGTTGATTCAGTGCCATTTTAACTTGCTTTATTCGACTTGCAAGGTTAGTTATTTTTTCGAGAGAACACGTAAATATTCGTACTTTGTCATAATGCATTTCCTATCAGACTTTACAATTTACATTCATTACACAAAAACAAAAGTATGAATACCTATAATACCAAAATATGTTGTGAGGTTCTCAAAAAACATCTTACGGACGCAACTGTAAATAAATACCAAAATCAGATCTTATACCACAGACCACATCATCAAAAACAATTATTACGCCTCCGATATACATTAAATTACAAATTTTAAATTTAAAAAAAAGCACAAAATTATTTACCATACGATATTACACTACACCACCAGTTGTACCTCCTCCAGAGCAGATGTAATTTTTGTTGCATAAAATTACACTGGTGTAACTACCTTGAACGAATCTGAAGTTTATCCAGAAAAATAGTATGTTGCATATGGTTGAATAGAACAGCATTTTTCTAGTGCAGCTACACCATTGTAAAAGTGCAGCTATAGTGGATTGAATGAAATGAAGCTATTAAATGTTAATTGGGGATATTAGGTTTATAATGTTTATTTTTGTAGCAAAAAAAAAAAAGAACGACCAAAATTGCACCACACATCCTTGTATAAACAGCAACGTCACGAAGAGAAGGAACATAATTGAAATGGCTAAAAAGTGGGAAAACATCATTTTCAGCTGTGTTTTTTTATTATTTTTTTTATTTTTATTCATTAAAAATATGAGACAAAAGGGATGATTTGATATGACCCTTGGCACACTAAGCAAGTTTGGGCAAGGAATTGTTCCATTGTTAATAGCAGCAGCCTTTTACCTAGTTTCTTCATCAAACACAACAAAGAATTAGTAAAGAATTTTTTCAGTTTCTGTTACTACAGTAGTTTATTTGCTAAAATAATTAGCTAAACATGTTGACAATTTCACTGAACATGTTCTGGAGTTTCTAAATAACAACTAGAAAGGTACAGAATTTCGTTGTTCTTTTACCAAAATACGTTGGAAAATTGTCCACTCTTTAGAAACATCAGCAGCAAATTGTTCCCTGTGTATAAACATTAACTTTTTCAGTGTGTTATGATTTATTTAGCACATATTGTTACAAACAGGACAAGGTACAATGAAGGATAGAGGTCTTTGATTAAATAACAGAAAAAAAGCTGTGCTGCCTTGAGAGGTAAGTGTGTTGCCTGTCATGGGTTATGGTCTTCCGGGTGTACAATTTGACCGTGCTACTATACGAGAAACCTATACCCTCTCCCCTGTGGGGCCGCAACAGTGTATACTGGTGTTCGGGTGGTGGGGAAGGCGATCTATGACGTTGAGGAGTGGAGGGGAAGCGAGCTGGAGTGAGAGGTGTCGAAGCAGGAGGGTAGCGGCAAGCATTCTCGAGTGAATTGTAGTGAGAGATGGATGTTGCTATTGGGGAAATTGTGCCGACCACGGTGGAGTGCTGGACAACCTGAACTTATGTCTGGTGGAGATCAGACTTAATAGCCCGAATGGTGTGTCGTTCTTCCGAGGGAAGATACTGTTAATCCTTTATTGATATTGGAATTCGGCCTCTTGGTGTCTTTCTACAAGAACATTTGGAAATATTGTATCTTGGCTTTCTCCCAAGTATTTTGGCATTGTCATCGGCCATATTGGAGGTACCAAATTGACCCTTATGTCTCATCGAGGAGCGATTACCGAGGCCATGCGGTCGCTGGTGAGATATTTATTGGAAGTTAAATCATCAGAATCCGAGGTAAGAAGAATATTAAGTTGGATTTAAACATTTTGCGCATAAAGTTGGGAGAACTCGCCAGTTAATAGAACATCCTCATAGTGATATTTATTTCGGGAGATTTTGATAGTTATTCTCTAGTGAGGCCTCTTGCAATATGAACTATACATCAGTTAAATCTTCAAAACGGGTAGTCCTGCTCTCTATTTCATTGTAAATGCGAACTTTTCTAGTGGACGTTAAGACATGATATTAGGACCGTGTAGGTTTTCTAGTGCTTCTCTATAAGTAGAGATAAGAGTTGTATAGGTTTGTTTTTGGGATAATTGATTATTTTATGTGAGGGTGACAGGGAGAGATCAATTATGTACGAATTGTATGGATTTAGGAAAGTTCATATTTAGTGTACGTAATTAAATGGAAGCAACAAATTTGTATTCGCGTATTGCACTTTTCTGTTTCATTTGTAAATACTGTATGTATTGGTACAAAGTGTAAAGGCAAATACCGTATTTACATAATGTGCACTTTTATTCCAAAACAACTGACAAAAATTCAGGGGTGGGCACTATAGACAGAAAATATAAAAAAAAACCTGCCCCCAGAAAAAAAAAAGGGGGGGTGAGGAGAGAAGGCTGAGTTGTAAACTAGCAGGTGTCAAGCATGGGAGGCAGAGAGAGAGAGAATGTTTCTCACTGCCTGGTTCCATCATTATTACACTTCCTTTTATTTTTCTCTACCCCCTCCACACCTATTTTTTCTTTCTTTTTTTTTCTTACCATGACAGGAAAGTTCATGGGTGGGCTGAAGCAATATGAGAAGTTAATTTTGACTTGTCCTGATAACCATCTTTCCATGGAAAGGAAGGAAAGGAATATAAAAGGAGGACACTGTTCTTTTTTTTTTCTGGGAGAGGGAAAGCAAGGCAGGGTGGTGGTTGGGGCCCTACAGTCCTATGCTTGTAGCCACCCCCTGCCGCATTCCTGAGCCATTCTTTCTTCTCAGCGCCAGTCATGAGTGGACAGTAAAAAAAAAAGGCAAGCTTGCTCTGCTGTCATGGCAAGTTTTGTCCTTTTGTGGGACAAAAGGGGGGGGAGGGAATGCTGGAAGTAGGAGACAGGATACAGCACAGCAAGTGGGGGAAGGGGGAGTGTTCTCCAGGCACATGTGAGCCAGCTGCAGGCTACTAGTGACCTTGGCAGGCTATCTGTAGATAGCTGTGGACATGACAAGCCGCCCTCCCCCCTTCCCATGTTCACCCTCATTCTCTACACCCAGCACACACTAGCCACTGTGAGTCATCTTCCCTCTCTCTTTTCTTTGTTGGCCACAGTTCCTTCCCTCCTCCTCCTCCCTTGCGAATCAGTCCTAGCCTCCCTCCCACTGCTTCAAGGTTTTTTTGCTCCAATGCTTTTTTACATCCTAGCAAAGCACATAAATTTTTTTCCCTGGAACTTGTCACAAAAATTGTGCTGCACATTACATACGAGGGCGCACTATACACAAGTATATACGGCATATTTACAGCAATCTACATCAAAATGTCAGAGTGTCACTAACTGTCAATTATTAATATAGTAAATAAAAGTCACAGAATCACCAGTATATTGCAACTTCATAGCAAACAAAACAATTACTATATACACAATGGTTATGAATTCAAAAAAATAAAGTCACAGTCCTTCATAAAGTTATCTGTTCATTAAATTCCTCTCGACACTCTCATAAATGATGGGCCCAATACCCCGATGGACCTCCTGAAGTCCCAGGACTCCCTAGTCGACACTACTACTTGCAATATACAATACCGCCAAACGCTCATCATTGCCACCACGATTCACTCACTTGCATACAAGATGCCTCACAGCAAAAACCGTCTCCGCTTGTAGTACAGCTATGTTATATATTCATAATCAAGAGTCCACAAATTTTGGCAAAACTCTGTCTTGGAGTTACGAGAAAGAGAAACATGTTACATCAGGATTAAAGCACAATTGGGGGACAGTGAGTAGGTAGAAGAATTCTCCAGGCCCTGATATTTACTGTCATCTGAGTGCTTACAATAGTCTAGATAGGCGTGCAGCTGGCTACAGCATAACACACGTTGCTGTCCTTGAATCCTGACACCGGCTGTCTCAACTTCTACTGCTCGCACAGTATTTGTGGCTTGCAACGATATATATATTGCTAACAAAATTCTATTGTTAAAATTTATTTTAAATATTTAGGAAAAGTCTGTAAGCCTGTATTAAAAATATTCTTCAACGCTAGTGACAGAACTTTGAAACTTCGCATGGTGGCAATTCTGTGATTAAACATTTCTCAAGATGACAGTTACATGATCCAGTGCATCCATTTTCATAGAATTTGCAAAAAAAAAAAAAATTGCAACAGTGGGTCTGAAATAACTGCCCAAATAAGATTTTAAGCAGTGCAATGGGGCTAAATCACACTTATACGGTTTTACAAAGCTTTGAAAATAACTAGTAATATCAAATTTAATCTTTTGTAACTTGGCCAATTCAACATTATTTAATCTTACCTTAAAAATTAAATAATTCACCAAATGGAGGATTCCACCGTCACGTGTGGGACCATTGTACTGCACTTTTTGTACATAAAATTGCAACAACTTATCACAGAAATATTTTTCCTACTAGTTTAGTGATTATATAAAATAATTTAATTAACGTAATTTTAAAATATTCAACTGGTTTTAAGCCACGGTGAATTCTGTAGAAAAGCCCATTTTACAGATGTAGCTCATTTAACAGATTTCATGAGTGGGGTTTGTTATTATAACCAGGCTTGCTAATATTGTGACAAATTGAGAACTCTGCTAATTTCGTGAGTGTATTTCATACATCAATTTTAATTCATTGTTTACAAACATTATACTGATATTTGGTAAATAAACATTAAATGTAAACTCATTAGCACACTTACAGTAATATTTTTTTCCTTTGTCATGTCTGGGACAATTAAAACTGAAACTTATATTTCACAGAGTTTAACTTGCTTTTCGAGATTAATCCAATAAAACAATGAAAAAGAAATTCACTTTGTCATTAATGTGATGCCACAACTAATTATTTTGTTAGACAAGTCTAATGTAAACACTGATGAAACAAATAAGTTTTATTAGCACCACTGCATTTGTTTTTATCAAAGTTTAGTTGCCTTGCAAGAATTTGTTGAGATATAGTTTTAAATGGTTATACACTATCAATGATTCCATTGTTCGCACTATAATTTACTTTGTCTTATGATTTACTTGCATTAAAATAATTTTTATATTTCGGGAACAGAAAATATGATTGCCGTTTTTGTGGTTATGCCTATGAGCGTATCTAGGCCTACAACTTGCGAGTATCCTCAGAGTATGATTAAAATCTTATTTATCAGTGAGAACAGATGAAAGAAATATAATTTACTGTTTACACTATTCATAGTTCAACAAATTGCATCACATAAACAGTAATAACGGTTTTATGAACAAGCAAGACGTTCCGTTGTTATTTTTAATCACGCAGCCATCATCTTTGCCAATCAGGTACTTGTGTGCACGAGACAAATAATAAGATATTAAATTTGTGTTGGATGCCATTAAATGTAAGGTTTTCATTACAAACTGAGTTTTTTTATCGCATTAATACTTGGTTACTATACAGAAATTAATGTACAGCACAAAAAGAATTAAAATACCAGTTTTCGAGAATGTTCCAAATACACACGTTTATCAAACTAGCAACTATTGAAAGAAGCTACGGCTATATTTGCTGGCATTTTGTTTGGCTTATAGCTGTAACTGCAACAAAACAAAGGCTAAATGCAGATGTTCATTTGTTGTCCATAACCTAACCTTACTCGACTATAATAAATACATGCCGTTTGCGTAGTCTGATTTAAAATATTGATCTAAATTAAATATATTCTTTGTAATGCAGTGTTCTCCCGGTACAAGTAAAAAAGATGCTAGTGATGGAGTAGGCCTATCCGCACTGCCAATTTGAAAATACTTTAAGAAATTACCACCAGGCAATAAGGTACAATGCCGTTTATGCCAGTCTGTCATAAAAACTGAATATGGTTCAACCACAAGTATGTACAGACATTATTTCAGTACCTTAAGGCCAAATCTGAGCTAGTAGTTTTGCAAGAAATATAGTCAACCTTGAAAGCATCAACTAGTAAATTCTCTAAATCTAAAAAACTAGTAGATGCTCAAGTAAATCAACCTAAGATTGCATATTTTGTCAAATAGAGTAACGACCATCCTAAACAAAAGACTTTGACCACAGAAATGGGCAAGTGGTTGGCAACTGATTTTCATCCATATAGCCATGTGGAAGAGAATGGCCTGAAAAATGTTTTGCAACTGGCTAAATCACTGTACACTTTGTCATCAAGTAAGACCTTAAGCAGGAGGGTGATTCCAGAATAGGGAAAATTCCTATTTTTTATTATATTTTTATTCAAAAGTGCGTCTAATTTAATGAACAACCATACTTTCTTTCATTGCGTATGTGTAACTCCAGAAAAACTTAAATGAAATGAGCAGTCTGTTTTGCACGGCAAAAACGTGAACGGCCATGTTGAATGCCCTGTGACGTCACGATACTGTACATTTAATTGTACGTAACACACAAAAGACAGCAACATATACGTTCAAGTCGTGAAACTGTGTTAAATAAGGTAGTTTATGCGGTAAAATTGAGTATAGCTTGAACTTCGAAGGGTATGAATGTGGATAATAGTTTGTTTCTCAGCAATACAATTCAATTTATTCGGAATAAAATCTTAACTTTAACGCCGTCTGATAAATCAAGGCGGACTGCATGGTTTAAGCTTCAAGAAGAGACCTAATAGTCTGCTATTTAACGACAAAAATACAATATACGTATGTAATGCTGTATTATGTACAACATGAAACGGTTAGCAGAAAATAAATAAGTTCTTTTAAGTTAAAAATTGCAGTCAATAGAGTGTAGTTTGTGACGAAATCTCTACAGCTGTGGTGTTTTGGCTGTTCCACTGACTGTGGTAACATCATTAGCCAATAGGCGAGTTCAAACACCCGTGATTGGCCGATAATTCGAGGGATGGGCAGGGTCTTGCGAAACTTGCCCCGAGATGGCAGCACAGTTCTCAATGCCGTTCACGAGAAACGTAAAAATTACTGAGAGAAAAAATGTACTTGTAATAAAATAATTGATCTGCCATGTTATTTTACCGATTCGTGCAACTAGAATGTCGATCGTAGATAGTGCCAGGCCTGGTTAAACGCATTCCAAACATAAGCTCGATAGGTTCACTTTTTGTGCGCATGTGAACTTCGTTCGTCTGACCTTTCAAACTTAAACTTACGATTATATATCGGATCTGAAACATTCAACTGAATTCGTAGTAAGTTATCAACTCTCTAGAATTTAAATTAAATTTACATAAACTCAAACCTATAACTAAAACGTCTCAATGTGAGAGTGAGAGCTAGGCCTACTAATACATTGCTGTCTTCACTTGTTTAAAATCAACTCAAGTGAAATAAATCTTCGTTGTTGGCTACCAAATCTACAACCACGCATGCCTAAACAATGGGCGAATTCCCAGAATTAACTTTTACGAAACCGGGTTCGCTAAATGTTATTAGTTTAGTAAGTCGTTGAAAAATTCCAATACACACAATAGTGCCCGGCGCGCGGTGGCTAACCAAAACAAGTAAGACTACGTCATAAATGTGTTAGCCAATAAGAACGGGTTTTCAATGTTTGTGACGGAGTTTGAAAATATGGCATTATTAAAGCTGAATAATTCAAAAATTACAATGTTCACAGAGCTATTGCTTTGCCTGGCTGCATTTAGTGCCAAAATAATACGGAAAAATGAGGTAAACATTAAAATTTATTTCTAGGAATTTTCCTTATTGTACGAGAACACAGCCAAGAATCTGAGCACTGAAATCAGTACTGCTGTAGCTACTTGTGCCTCCCTTGCTTTTACAGCAGATACGTGGTCATCTAGAAGAAATCTTTCTTTTCTTTCCTTGACTATGCATTATATGGATCAAAAGTTCATCCTCCTAACACATTGTGTAGGCTTATACAATTTTGAAGGGGATCACACTGGTTATGTAATTTCTGAAAAACTGACAGACTGCATACATAAATGGAACCTGACTGATTCATGCAACACCATTCCTGTATATCTTGTGACATAAAATGCTAAGAACATGAAGCAAGCTGGATCACTGTTAGCGATTAGAAAAGTCAACCAAGTCAACCACCTTTCATGTTTTGCCCACTCTTTACAGTTAGTTGTCTGATGCTAAAAAATGCTCTACTGAAATGCAAAGGTTAGTAAAAACGTGTAGATGTTGTTGGATACTACAAACACAGCACAACAGCAACAGAAAGACTACACAAGATTAAAAAACAGCTGGAAACAGCACAACTACAGGTGATTCAGGAGTGCGAAAACCCTCGCAATTTGAATATTTGATGATGGAACGAATGCAGACTATTAAAGAAGCACTTTCAATAGATTTAGTATCTGAAGGCAAACATGACAATCTCACCATATCACAGTCGAAAATGGTAGATGCCTACGTTAAAATTTTGAAACCTTTATATCATTGCATGAAAAACGGAATTCAGTTAAATGTACTGTACTTACATATTATATTTAACACATTGAATAATGACTTTGACTATAATTTTTAAAATATAAATGTGTTATTTATTAATTAAAAGCAAAATAATGGGGAGAAAATAGCAGACGACGTGGTCTCGGAGGAAAACGACTTTTGATTGGTCCACGTCACAGGCCAGTTCTAGACTGTAAACAATGTTGTTTGCCGTGCTTTAATGTGTTAATGGACAATTTTATAATTAACAATGGCTGTAGCTGACGGATATGAGAATGCTCAGTCAGACAATCTATCTGAAGTTGATATTTTCATGATTTGG
The DNA here is from genome assembly GCA_003012365.1 of Medauroidea extradentata. Taxonomy (NCBI): domain Eukaryota; kingdom Metazoa; phylum Arthropoda; class Insecta; order Phasmatodea; family Phasmatidae; genus Medauroidea; species Medauroidea extradentata. Next base: position 34,426 of record PNEQ01037374.1, read on the forward strand.
TAATATTTAAAAGAAATGAGTGCTTTAATATTCCCCAAGTGAACAGCGTCAAGGCTAAAAGGTAAGTTACAAAATAGGTTTATTCTGCTGGCTTCACAAACACAAAAAAATCTGAAACTTCAGAAAACCTATTTAAGAGTGTGTGGTACATAAATAAACTCTGAAAACATCAATTGATTTATACACTTTTTTCGAAACCAATGTGGATAAAATACTCAATGGCAATCCTAGATAATGGTATTTGCCAACTTTATGAGTAAATATTTATCCAGAATCACTAATTCTTTACGCGTGATCTCTTGCGCCACAGTTAAATGAACAAGATTTCGACGCCAGAGATTGTGCCTCAGAAGTTCGTAACACTGGAAACAATTTTGTTTCAAACATTACATTTGCTTAGGATTGCTATTGTTTACTTTTCGCAAATTGGCTTCAAGAAACCTACAGTTATAGATTAATGCTTTTAGAGTTGAATTATGTACCACCCCCTCTTAATAAACATTTAAATGTCTACCTACATGAACCTGTGGTACACATATCTCAAGATGCATGTTTGTGGTGGACAAACAATGCGACACAATTTGTGACACTTGTTGTCTTGAAGTATCTTGGCATACCACCAACTGAAGTTGCTACTGAACATGTTTTTTCAAGTGCTGGAAATATAGTTACCAACAAACGTGAAAGACTGAATAGCGAACATGTAGAAGAACTAGAGGTCCTCCACAAAAATTTTAAATATCTTTGTACAGTACATAATTTAAATGTTTGATTCCATCTTCAGAGAATTTGTTATGTTCCCATTTCACACACTAATACTGACTTACATTTAAGTTCTGGTAAATATGTGTAATTAGCTGCATTAAAAATGAAACACAAAACCATACACTAGAATACAGAATGTGAATTTATGTAAATTTACAAAAACTTTTTGCAAAGTTTAATTCTCGATTTTGATCCCGGTTTTTATAGCTCGCTCGGATCCCGTACCGAGGATAAAAAGTCTTTCCCGTCCATCCCTACTTAATGTGTGTGTGCGTGTGTGTATGTGTGCATGCATGTGTGTATGTGTGCATGCATGTGTGCATCTGTGTGTGTGTGTGTCTGTGTGTGTTTGTGTGTGTGTATAGACACACACACACATGTGCATGCACGTACACACACCCAGGATTTCACATTGCAAAACATAAAGCGCTAAATGTAATAACCATACATATAATCATTAAGTAAATAAACTAATTACTGTAATTTTTCAAAAACTCAACACTTATTTCAAATGGCTCTAAAACAAATTTTATTTTATTTGGAGCTTGTTGAGGTAAAATTAAGTTAAACATTAAATTTTAAATGTCCTCTGTTGTTAACTCGAGGCATAGATATATTTTCAACTACAGTATTTCCATTTCTTATAACAAATAGAGTCCTGCAGGCCATCTGAAATGGCCTGTTGCTGCACCTGTATCATGCATCACAGATACTTCAATTTGATCTGGCCCATAAACTTTGATTATTTCACCAAGATTGTTTGGGAAACATTAAGAATAGTTACTCATCATGTACCAGCTGAGGTAGATTTTATTACTGAAAAATGTTTCTATAGGGATTACAAGTACGCCCATAAAAAGAAAAATTTTCATCGGGTTAGGTTAACTAAACTAACTTAACTTAACCAATTTTTTTTATGAAAGACTACTTGCCACCATTACAGAAACATTTTCATTAATAAACTATCTCTAAAATTAATAGTTTGGATGATACACAATCAGATGAGTAGTTAGTCTTAATATTTACTATAGGTAGTTTCTTCTCCCATTATTATGAACTAAAATTCAGGCACCAATAGTTAGCTGATTAACTATTCACAAACGTTGATTGCATTTAAAAGGAAAATATGTATCTTCTGTTGGAGAAAACACTCAGCATTTCACATTGTTTTTATCATGCCAAATTTCATAAAACTGTGAAATTACAAGAATGCAAAAAGTAACCTACCAAGGTACCTTTTCCACGACTTCTTTATTGACACATTTTTTATGTGAGGTATTTGGCCACCCTCCTCCAACCTTTTTTTTCTGAACTTATATTTTTTTCTTCTTCTTTTTCTCATATTGATGTCCACCCGGCGTCTGTACAGGTGCCCAGACCCCGGCGTACTAAGTTAGGTGACTATTTCATGTTAATTTCATCTAAGTATGTAATTGAGACTTTGTGAGCACCCTGTATGATGGTGGCAGGCGAAATACAAATTAAATAGGTAAATTTATACGTAAGTAGTTTACTCTTTGTTGACATCTTTATTAAATTTGACAAAGAAGTGTGCTGAGTTGGGTGTTATATTTTAGTCTGGATACATTAGCAGGAATTAAATTCACCTTTTTTTGTGTGCTGACGATCGCCATGTTGGAAGCGTGACTTCCGGCGACGAGAAGGGAGGCGAGGCGGCCAATTTTTGCTCGGCCTTAGCAGCGTGGACACGCTGGAGGTCGGACGTCTCTGCGAGGAGCAGAGAGTTTTGTTACAGTTTTTTTCGGGCTGAGTCAAGTGTTGGGCCCATGTGCACCCACGCTCAGTGGGAAGGCAGTATTATTGTTTTTCTTTTAACGGCAGAGAGTTTTTTTTGTGTAGCAGAGACTTTATTTTTTTGTTTGTAATCAAGTTGAACACGTGGTCGTGTAATCTCATGTGCATTAAACTGCAGTGTTGAATTCAACATCGTTGTTGCTGTCATTTTATCAATTTATTTACGCACCACCTACGAACCACCCTCTCATTGAGATAAGAGGCCTCTGCCTACTGATGAGGACCGCACACAAGAGTGTGGTTGCCTGAGCGGTTATCTGTGTGGAAGGAGTAACACCACATTTAGCTACACAGTACAGCCAGTGTTCTCCCCAGGCCCATTTTGCCGGGCGCGGCTGCTTTCTTTACCACCCGGCTAAGAAACAGACATTCCCATCAACACCATCAAGCTTATTCCATGATGCACCCTGACGCAACCTGCAAGGTGTTTAGAGATATTTTACGCTCGGCCCCGTAATATTAATAATATGTAAGAGTTAGGCCTACCTTATTTTCACCCAAAGGGTCATCTAAATCCAGTATTGTGAGCAGTGTTGCCGTAAAACATAAAACTAAAGGTTTAGAGATGTTATATTTACCGTTTTGTATGTATATATTCACGCCCGCCATAACCAATATAAACAAACAGATGGACGCAATACAAATAATGCCAGGCGGCGAAATATGAACTTTTAAGAGAGAAAGTGTGTATGTAATTATTGTAAACGTAATATTATTAAGTCTGTGTATTTATTTAGTGTTTGGTTTCTTTCTTTTTTGGCAACACGGACATTTCCACGGTCCTGCGGGAATGTTTAAATAGTCACGTACTTTTTTGCAGAGTGTGGGAGATTTGTGGGTGTTGGAGTGGTGCGCCTGCTAGCTAGCGGGCCTCATATCCAGCGGCGGCCATTTTCACCCCCCACTAACGGGACTTTAAGCCCCCCTCAGGGGTATATAAGGCGGGCGCTCGCCTAGCCAAATCGTCAGTCTAGGGCTCGGGCCTCCTCCCCGAGCAAGCCTAGGCACCATCCCCCTACCTCGAAAGGGTTGCTTACTGAGAAGTAAGCGGAAACCTGACGTCCACTTTACCCCAGGGCTGCTTACTGAGAAGTAAGCGGAAACCCGCCCTTCTACCTGTTCACCATTACCTATCTTCCGTGGGTTGCTTACTGAGAAGTAAGCGGAAACCTCTCTACCCATCCTCTTTACGGGTTGCTTACTGAGAAGTAAGCGGAAACCTGGTCCTACCTACTCTCGTGCCGAAAGCACTGTTCGAAGGAGACGCGCCCTAGCCGCGCGGGCAGTATTAGGGAACGCACCCTACCGCGAGTCGCCACGAGGCGTATATCTGTGACCGCCGGAGGCGGAAGTAGAGCCAAGTCCGTGAGAAGTTCCGGGGCTCCGTGCATAAACGACCACGCGGTCAAGTATTGTGAAGTGTGTAAACCAGTAATGTATAGAGACCTGTGTATATGAGAAACCGAATGTAGTACCACTTGTGTGTACAGTCAGTGAATGTAGAAGTGTGTCAAGGTATAACAATATATAGTTCAAAAACGTATTTCATAGTTTCATTCCGAGATACCAATGTCTGATATTGAGTGCCTAGTTGTTACCATCTCGCCTGAGGGAACTCTTCTAGAAATGGTGAGTGGTCAACACGCCTTCCCCCTTTATAAAAATTGAGAATTTTCCCACTCTGCTGAGAGACTGTGTCGTGTCAACTGCCCGGGAAACCACTCTCCTTGGGACATTTAGCAGCCTCCCCTCCCCTTCAGGGAACTCTCGTGCTCACACCTCATTGCACCCTGAAGGAAACCAAAAATCAACCCCCTTTTGCCAGCAGAGTGGCGACAACCCAGCTGGTTTCGTAACCATCCAGCTCTAAATCTTTGCTGGGGAGAACACTGACATGACAATGCTTTTGCACAGTTTAAAAGCAACCAGAGCTAATTCTTAGACACACTGGACAACAAATTCTTCCCCTTTACTAATTACCTCGTGGCACAACAACCTTTTCACTTTTCCCTCCATCAAACACACCTTTTCCATGGAAGATAAGGTAATTTTGCTGAAATTTTTTTATATTTGCTGCGAGAGATTTTGGTCAGCGCTAAACATCGAGGTCTTTAGCGCTGGTGAAGGGTGACATGAGGTTAGTATGGAGCGGTACCGGGGTGAAGGGACAGGGGAAACAGGAGATTCCGAAAAAACCAGCCGACCAACGATTGTCCGGCACGATTCTCACATGCGAAAATCCAGGGAGTGGCCCTGCCGGGAATCGAACCGGGATCACCTTGGTGGGAGGCGAATGGTCTGACCGTTCGGCCACCGCGGCCACTATTTGCTGACAGAGAAGAAGAGATTTTGGTACTCAACATCGAGGTCTACAGTGCTAGTGAGGGGAGAAATGAGTATGGAGCAGTGCCGGAATGAAGGGACAGGGAAATGAGAGATCCCTGAGAGAAACCGCTCACCAGCATCATCATTCTGCATGATTCCCATGTGCGAAAATCCTGGGACCGGCTCCGTCGGGAATTGAACTCAAGATCGCATTGGTGGAGGCACTGCCCTAGCTACTACGCCAACCACAGATCCTATATATTTGCTGGACAATACAGCCAAGAGTTCAACCATGTACATGTTCTTCAAATGTGTAGCAGGCCAATCACTCCAAATGATCTCCTCTGGAAATGTAGTAATGGCTATGCCTGATGGGAATATTTCATCATATAGTAAGAACAAAATTGCAAACATAGCACAGAATCAATCATTGCTAAATGCATCTGAGAAAATGTAGTATGTTTTAGGTTTCCCTTCAAAGAACAAAGGCTTAAGTGTCTAGCTGAAATTGGGTTATAGTTTTGAAACAAATTTGACACTTTAAAAATATTGTTCCAAACATGTCTTCATTTATGATAATCAATGAAAACTTTATTATATTCTACACGTGGTGTCACATGTGGGAAAAAATAAAAAAAGGCATTAAAAAAATACCATGCAAGGAATTTATGTAAGCTTGGGGCATATATCTATAGGCGATCCTTGTTTAAAATCTGGCACCAAAAAATAAGTTTGAAAATTTGTTCAGTTTTTAACCCCTAAATAAGAAAAATTCTGACATATGTGGGGGACAAAACATATAACTTAACTGACTAATTTCATGATATAAAGTAAAGGTAAGAAGTTATAAACATTTAGACTTCACAGTAACTATACACACTTTTCTATGAAAATTTCAATAAGAGGGCTGTACGAATTTAATGAAAATGCTCAGCTTCTGGAATATATACACGCAAAGCTCTAAATTGATGAGCTGACTGCAGCCAACCTTTAACCTCAAATAAATGAAAAATTCCCAAATGACTACATGAAATAGAGCTTACAAAGTAACATTTTTATGAGACTTTAGCACAAAATATTAAAACTTATTATATATCATTAAAATTCCTTGTTTTCACGGAATACCCCAAATAATTGGTATTCTGATCCGGTAACTTAAATTTTACTTCGCACATTACATCATTTTAAAATGTAATTAATATGACCCACACAACTCTATAATTTAATAAACTGCAAACACATATTCAATGTTTACAAAAAAATGTATAACCAAAGCATCACGACATACCATCATTAAATTGTTTCACGCTTCAATCACCTCCATCCATAAAATAAACATGTTTTTAAAATGAAATACAGTATTACTGTTTTTGGAATATATGCAAGACTGCATGCGCGTGGTCAATACAAAAATTACTGAACAAAAATTTGGGGCAATACGTATAACCCGCAGTCAGCTATTGTATTCCTCTAAATACAGCTAAGCTTCCTCGTAATAACGCAGACAGCAGCCGACATTTAACATGTGACATGCAATGTCAAACTAATTAGTTTGCTGTTGTCTCAGCCAGAGCAGCGACGCCTCTTAGTTGTTGGAAATGTGCCAGCAGCGGCCAATGTTACGCTGGCAGACCGGCCACAGAGCACAGCGCTACAAGGAAAAGTGTTTGCGTGGAACATGACTTCCACCTTGTAATTCGCTCAGTGTTTCACTCCTGCGTAGTCACGGTTCGCATAATAGTGTCACTTGATCCTTCCCCATGTGTTGAACTATCCATTTGTCTTTTTTAATTAGATACGAGAGGTAGTGTTGGTGAGAGAGTGTGTCGTGATGTTATGCAATAAAGTACCAGTATTACCAATATGCGTTTTTAAAAGTAGGAAATGGAAAAGGTATTAATCGTGTACATATAAGAAAGTACAATTTACCAGACTTATCTCAAACAGCTTGTGTCTGGTAGTCACCCACCCATTCACCATACACAAGTTAAGGAAGGAGAAGCAGAGGTGGCATGCAGACATAGCGAGCTAGGGATGTTTGTTTACATCTTTTTCCCTTTAAAAGAAAAGGAGATTGACTGCATGCTAAGTGGCTTTCTGTTTTGCCTCTTTTGCAGGAAGTGAAGTGCAGAGGATGGCATCTTTTCATTCTTTGTTTTTTTGCTGCAGTGAAATGATACCTTACTTTCTAAAAAAAGCTGTATCACTTCTTTTCCTCCCCTGGATATAGGTTTGCTATGCCTTACCTGGAAACAAGAGAGGCTGCGTGGAAAGGAATGTGAACTTCTAGCTGCTTTGTAGTCCTGTTTTTGCAGTACCTGTACTTGGATTATCAGATTGTATTCTAGAGGGTTTAGGGTTTTCTTCTTTAATCATAAATAAATTATCACTCCAAAAATGATTGCACGAACTACTATAAGCCTAAATTCATTGTCTTGTTTTTTCTGGTCAGCAATGGCAGCCACAACACGTTGGCGATCTGTTAAAAAATTTCCATTTTCTTGCAAATATATTTTGACCAGTAATTTAAACCTTAGTGTGTAAGAAGCAAGTGAACATCAGTCATTCATCATCACACTTTCACTGTTCATGTATTTCATAGTTTTTTAACACGAAGTAGTAGAAACAGGGAAGCACAAAAAATACACATTGTTAGCATTGATGGTTATTATGATGGATTGATGAGGTGAACTGAACAGGGAACTAAAAAAAAAGGGTGAGAGAGGGAGGGGAAAGTAAAGGTAATACCAGCAAGAGATAAGATATCCCATTCACCAAAGATAAGAGAAGTGCAGAAAGAGACAGTAAGAGGTTTCTGGGTCAGTGCTTAACATTGACGTCTTTAGCGCTGGTGAGGGGGTGACATGATGCAAGTATGGAGCAGTGCCAGAATGAAACGGTGGGACAAAACTAGAGATCCACTAGATAACTTGCAAGTCGGTTAGCTTAGATGTGTGCCTCTCGCAACTTTGAAAGAGCTTACGGTAAGTAAACGACAACTCGGAAACAGCAAGGTAATAATTACAGAATCTAGTTTCCTGTCAATGTGTAGTTTGCCGCAAGCATCTCCCTCAAAACATTAAGTACCTGCCACAGATGAAAAATATGTTGCTCAGGTCAGGGGAGAGAAGATGGGAAAAGAAGATTGCAAAATTGAGTTTATGAGGGGGAAGGAAAGGCAAGATGACACATTTGAGATAGCCCATCACTGTTGATGGTAATACCTCGGCGAAGAAGGGGAAGAATGTGGTGGTGTTATACGCATGAAACCTGAGCAGAAAATGGTAAATCTCCTTACAAAAAAAGGAATAGTTCATCACTCACATATGCACAAAAAACAACTTCAGGCATGAGCAACAGTACAATGCAAACAAACATACTCTCTCTGCCTCCCTCTTGAGACTCATCCTGCCCTATTTCTTGATCCTTTATTTTCAACGTGTGCGGGATGAGCCAACGTTGCCAAAACCAAGATATTTTGTTCTGATGGTCTGATGCAAGAGTGGTGATAGTACAAACGACAATGGGGGCGTTTTACCAGGTTGATCAGGCCATAGACTGGAGGCAGCATTGGATGTCTCATTTAGAATAAATTAATGTCCTTTCCCATTTCCAGCATACAAACACAGTATCTACTTACAAGTACTAAGTTACTACAAAACACAATGACCCGCAACTCTCATCAAAAACAGTAGTGTACGTGATATAAAACGACAAGAACAGAAAAACAGAATGATATCCAAGAAGAGTGGGCAGGGTAGGAAATTAACAATTCATTCGAGCAACGCTGAAGAGGCACTACGTAGCTGTGTGCCCGCATAAGGTGACTGCCTGGGTGAACATAATATTTTAGGACATTCAGTTCCAAGAATTGCAAAGAGATAAGGGCAACTCAGTATGCACATCACACCTTATCCTAGCCTCTCGGTGCAAACAATTACCTGGTATGCAGTCTTCTCGACGAAAGCTCGCCTAAACCTCTGGTGCATTATTTTATTCTGAAGACAACAATTTTTATAGCAATAATTCAAAATTTTTTATATTACAGTAAGTCCTCGGTTTACGTCGGGGTCATATTTCTGAAAACCGCGACATAAAAGAAACGACGCAAAATGAGTCAAGCCTGCCGCCCACGGCCTACAGTCGGCCGGAAGCACGCGCATACAGACGTGCCAGCATGCGATATTATCACTTCTCCCCCCCCCCCCCTTGCAATCACCAGCTGTGTTTGCCGCAAATGAGATAGTCACACGATCCTTTGCAGCTTCAAAACCAGGTGCAGTTCTTTCTTCTTTGGTGATATAGGTACTCACCGGCATTTTTTCCCCCGGAAAAGTCCGATTTGATTTGCATTGAAAACTTGCTTGGGTGTGTAGCCACCTTCTTCAATAATATTCTCAAGTTTCTGGATAAACTCCTTTGCTGCACTGGTGTCGGAACTTGCTGCCTCACCTGTGATTTTTATGTTGTGGAAACTATACCTGGCCTTAAATCACCGAAACCATCCGCGCCTGGCAGTAAACACTTTATCATTTACGGTTGAAGTGCCTTCAACATTTTTTATTTCCTCACTGTAAAAAAATAACCTAAGGCTTTGTTTTGAATAAGGGCAAAATGTACAGGACAATTGTGCTGGTTCTTTCTTTCGATTCACATGGCAAGCATCTTCTCCATTGCATTATGACGTGAATAACTAGTCTTTGTAGCACTGATGGATGGCATGTTAAGTAAGCTACTCGTAATTGGACAACATTAAGCAGAAAGGAACCCACCCGCAGTTAACTAGAACGGACATATTCAAGGTCAAAGTTTTGTGTGTATCTAAAAAACCTTGAATTAACCATTTTTCCAGGCTCTTATTTTTCATCAAATGTTGTGATTTAGTACTTCTTCTTTTTCTAAGATGTACTTCGGACATTCTTCTACGTGGCATAATTATCTCCAAATTGATTAATTTGTTCGTTGCTTCTTTTCTGCTTAATGTCGTCAAAATTTGTCTGTGTTTGCTCGAATTGTACGAACTGTGGTAGGCGGTAGTGCTAAAGCTTTACTAATGTCAACTGCCCTCTCGTCGGAATCAAAATGTTGCCAAACCTGCATTTTCGTGGCTAACGAGACAGGTTCTTATTTTTTTAAAATAACGAACTTCGAATATAAGCTCGACTGTTTTGAAGCCATTTCGTAAAGTAAAACACCATTAACTGCAGTGAGCTGATACTGTAATGAAGTATGTTTCAAGCGCAGTAATGTAAACTGAAGCAATGGCACGTTAATAAGGCCGGGATTACGAGGACTTCATGTTCATGTATCTCTTACATCTTTATCATGTTCATGTGTACGCGATACGTAATCAATTGAGGTGCCTTATTAAAATCATTCACGTAAGCTGCAAGCAGACAACAAAAAAGATCGTGAGAGAGCCTTGAAATTATTAGTCAAAGATAACATGACAGAATAGAAGACATAAAGAGTCTTCTGGATCATATCCGCCGTTGCTGTTTTGTGAGTTTTCAAGCCTTCAGGAGAAATCATTTTATTATGAAACCTAACATTGAAAATTCATACTAAAGTAATATTTTGAAGAACTTACATTATTAACTGTGTTTGTGAGAAAGTGATTTTGCATTTAAAATTTTTCAAATGTTGTTATTCGCTGTTTAAATCGACAAAAAAAAGTTTTTTGTGTGAAATGTTCAAAGAAAATGTATTTCGTACAAACGTGCGCATTGCGATTAGAAACATTTTGATGTATAGGAACCCTATAGTCGTCGCTGAAAATTTTGAGGAAAAACGTTTATATTATGCAAATTCAAGCCCTGGAGAGAGTCGCTGTGCGCGGCGACAAGCCGATGCAGTGAGAGTAAACGGACAGGTGTGGCCTCGGCTGGTGCGTGGGGACGATATAGGAAGATACGGGGAGGCGAGCTAACAAGGTAGGGGAAGGCAGTGAAAGACACGTACACCAACTATCTCCTAGATTACACAACCACGCTGGGCCACGCTGATTCCTTCTCATGTGTCAGTCAAACTTGTTAGCGTTCAATAATTTTCATCAGAAAAATAATAGGCTTAGACCTAACTGAATTTTTTTCGTTGGGGATGTAGACTACAAGAAAGAGCATAGCAAGCAATTCAAAGGTTTCGTGACTTACTTGACATTTAATAACATTACTTGTGTAACTGTTTGATCACCTCACACTGATATTTCGCCCTACGCATGCTAACCTCGTGACCAAATATAACAGCTTATGACTTTCACAGGCGTTGTGGTGAACGGAGATGGCCCAGAAGGGTTCATATATAATAGTGCAAGCCTACCTTTAGGGGCAAGAACCGAAACCATTCCTCTTGCCGACCGTTTCCTACGGCAGCTGTCATAATTTACAGAAAGCAACCTTCTCGAGTTAGCTAGACTTACTTGTTATCGTAACCAGAATGTTCAATAGCAAACGTTAGCCAGGTTAAGAAAACAATTGAATACAAGTAATTAAGATCGGTTTATTTCTTGGATGCAAGAAAACTTCATTAAGATTACAATTTAAACAACGCGAGAATATGTTATAATCTACTCTGGCTAATTGAGTGATATTTTGTAAGCCCCTTATAGAAAACAAATTCTCGGTAGTTCGTAGGCCTCGCGAAATCATTAACGTACAGACGTAAGAATTTCATCAAACTATCCGTTTATTATTAAAACTTCAAGGTAACCGGGATTTATGTGACCACATATCATTGTGATTCAATTTAATAAAACTCTCTAGGCATAGATTCACAAATCTCTTAATTTTAGAATTCAATGTGTGTATGTAAAAAAAACATTTAAATCTATTTGAAATATAAGGTATTGCGTTAAGACTTTGTACATCAGACATAATTTACAGCCACAAAAATATAACTTTTTTATATAATTTACTATGCAAGACAACCAAACATAAATGATACCAAACTATACGTTTATAACAAGTACACGATTATATCATTTCTTTTCAACAAACGTTAATTTAAATGTTTGGTAAGTCTATTTGTACTATGCCCCTAAAAAAGTATTTCATAACAATGTGTCAAAAGAAAACATTACTGCCAATTGAGCAACCTTTAGCAAGCCGCAGTCCTACAAAGTTTATTTGTTGGTGTTATACTTATCCTTTACTTTTGATACCTAGGCAAATGTGAAAATAATAGTTTAATAAAAAAAACCTGGTATTATGACGGTGTTTTGATTTAAAGAAAGCCCACAAGTGTAAGGCTACATACATGTAGGCTGCCTTGTTACCATCCATACACACAGCTGCTGGGGTATATGTATACACCAAATTTATTTTTGGTTTTCTTTTACTTACATTAAATTGAATTCGAAAGCACAAACGGTAGGTTTCAGTGTAACTTTATTTAAATTATGACTCGTTACCATGTAGGCCAATCACCTATTCATTTCTCGGTATTTTTTATGGAATGTGAATTTTTGTGGTGTTTATTACAATGCGTTAGTATAGGCCATTCGGAATAAAGTGAGCACTAAAGATTTAACCTTTGAAAAAAATCACCAGCCGTTACTGCATATACATCACCACTAACAAGAGTTACTTTATTGTTTGTATGGTTGGTAGCGAATAACTGCATGTAGTTCCGTGTATTTTCTTATTTGAATACAGCATTGGTGAAACAACATCAATTGCAAACAATCTCTCTGTATTTAATATACTTTCAAATATTTATTTAAGATCTTACTGACATACCTACTGACTGTACAATTTTATTTAATTAGCGGCAGCACAAAGCGACGCAACCGAGTCGATTATCGTTGGCACATGCCGCTAACTCTTCGCACCACAGAGGTAGTTTAAAATTTCACCGACAGATGGCACCAGAGTTAGGTTTTCACCGCTTGGAAGCGAATTGCGTCATTCAGTTTGTTTGTCCATTATGTAATGAATATCGGTTTCTAGTAAACATATATAAAAGTATTAGAAGTGACTGTTCATGAATATCATTGATAAATTATGTGAAGTCATTAGTAATGTAAGTTGTTATGTTTTATGATCGCTAGGCTGAGTATCTGGAAATAGAAAAATCAATTTTCCCCTGTTTCACACATTAAGAAAATACGTTATTTATTGTTTCTCTTAACGTGCGTCGTCGTCGTCGTTCATTACAGTATGCTGAACAGAACTTTAATTCTTGAGTTGCGTGTGTCGTGTGTGTTTTTAGTGGCGGTTTTAATTTAAAAGTTCGAATATACTGTGCATGCATTTACGAGATGCGTAACGGTAGTTAATAGCGCCGTTAGAGTAGACGCAGAGAAACCAGTGTTATAAGACATTTACTCGCAGGTATTTATAACTAAGATTATTACTGAGTATAGCACATATTCAACACCCGTGCATTTAATGAGTACATATTGTAGCTAAAATTTATCGGAGCACTGTAACGTAAATGTAAACATTGTACAAGCCTATGTAAATAAAAGCACATGGCAATGTTGATGTTTACATGTAGCGGAAAGATATAAACTGGCAAAAAATAGAAATTAATCAGGGTTTTTTTGAGTGCTCACTTAATTCCGAATCACCTATACTGTACATTGTGGTGCAATACATTGTATTTTTACATGCTGGTACATTAATGATAACTTTGCTGACTCGACAATGAGGAACACACTGTGCAGCATTCTCATATGTAAACAAGGGAAGGGCAGGCTTGTGTCTGTGCAGGGATGTTACAGAGGAATCTGGTGCTCCAGGCATGTTTTGACAGGCGTTCAAAAACAAATTCATTTTTTCATAATTTTCTTTAGGCTAATTTCTTAACCGTGAGACTGTTTGTGTACAATATTGGTGCTATGCTGTTTGTCGAAACAGCTGGTAGTAAAAAAGTGTCTGTTACCCATTCTTGAAATGTTGTCACATTTTCTATGCGCGAGCCAGAGTGTACACTGTTTACACTACTTTATGCAAGTTATTGTGACCTAAAATGTATATTTTGACTTGCAATATTTATTATGTACATATTTCATGTTACAGTTATTTTGAAGTTGTATATGTTATGTTTCACATTACAATATTTTTGAAGTTGCATATATTTTATACTTCAATGTTTTTTCTAAGTTACTGTATAATATGTTCAGATTTTTACTTTTACCGTTAATGCACTTTGTGATCAGAGAATGTGTTAACAACGTGTTAACTGACTGTAGTTGAGTATGCAGTTGACTGGGTGATGGTTCGTACTACCCTAAGTAGTAAAATACATAGAGACTACGGTTTCGAACGGATTAATTTGAATTTCTTTGCCTATCATAATGCACACTAATTGAGGCTATTAGCAGTGTGCAATATTTATAGATTTAAATTCTTCGCATGCATGCTATGCAAAAGAGATTTTTTATTATTGAAAGAAAATCTCAATATTTTTCCCGACGGTTGTTTTATTATCGTAAGAAACCTTTAATAATTTTTCCCGAGTGTTTGTTTAGTATTATAAAATCTTTCATTCTGTCGAGTATCTAGGTGGCCAAAAATCGTATCTCGGAAATCCCTCGGTCGATTTCAATATTTTATGGCATGTAGTTTCTGTACATATAGTTAATACAATTATGTAGTTCTGACATAACTATATTCAATTAATTTTTAAAATTCTGAGCATGAATATCTATGTACAAAAATTATTACGACTGATGCTGCTTGATCCATTCATCCAGGTTACACCCAAAACTTAAAACGGATGTAGCAACATGTACAAATGGGTATGTTTCCCTTAATGTTTGCAGATGCCCACTAAGAAGAAACTTTCTTGAAATTAACCTCTAAGAGTATTAAAAAACGTGAATTGACTCGTATGAAAATTAATGTACATGTATGTTTGTTTTTTCTGTTTCACTACATATGTCATTCATCCAGTCGCAATGAAACTTTGGTGTTGTTGTGTTTGCGTTTTCGAAGGTTTCTGTTGATTATTTTGAGGGGGAGGGGGCGGCAAAACCTGATAGTGAGCCAGAACGGGGTACCATAAAATTCGATACAAAAAAGAGTGAGGGTCCAAAAAATTGTTGTGAAAACATAACATTAATGTGTGCGTCCTCGAAGTGTTCTGCAAAAAAAATTGAATTGAGTAAATTGGGGGAGGGACGGGGGTGTTTGCAAAACGGGATAGAGGGTTAGAACGTGATACGCAAAAAATCAAGCGCGCGACCGCGAAAGTTTCTGCCAAAATATTTGTGTTCTTTGGAGGGGTAGCAGGGCTACAAAATACTAGGTATCAAACATTTTAGTGAAAAAACAAAAATGGGGCGTTAAATTGCATGCCATGCGTAGCTATTACCTCATGATTCCTACGAGGACACCACTCACACTATAATAAGCGTATATAAATATGTAAATGTATAAAATAAATGGGCTGTAAATATTTAATAAATATTATTCCCACCAATAATTAACAGCGAGCAAAAATTTTATAATTTAATCCTGCAAACGCGTAATTTCAAAATTCCGTGCTAGCATAGCTACAGCACAAATCAAATTAACGTCAGTAATACAGCATGATATTCATCAAAATTAAAGATGTTGGAAAGGAAATCAATAATAATTTTCTTCAAATTTAGTCACTTGATAAATTGTATCCCACAAACTAAACAAAAATAAGGGCGCAGTTTAAAACAGATTTCAAAGCCATATTTTTATTTTTATATTTGTACCAGATACTATTTTCATATTTTAGACATAAATTGTGGCAAAATTTTGCTCTTATGAACATTTTTTATTTCTCATAGTTTTTGTGTAACGACTCGTAAACATCATAATTTCCATTTCACGGTTTTATGCACGTCACTACAAAAACAACTGACATATCAAACTGAAAATATTTACAGTGAATAACGATGCTACAGGCTACAACATATCTTATATAAAAACAAAACTTATATATTGGTTTGTTGTTAAATATGCTTCAGTTTTTTATTTAAATTTCAAATTTTAATATTTTTTAAAATACAAAAACATTTAATTTTTTTGTTTTATATAAGAGACCTGTTTTTCACTATTTTTCTATCTTTTTTCTTTTTTTCTTTCTTTTTTTTTCTTTTTTTTTTTCTTTTCTTTTCTTTTCTTTCCAGTTTGATATGTCGGTTTTAGTGGGCGTGCACAAATCCTTAAAATGCAAATTATGACGTTTACGAGTTGTAACGCAAAAACTATGAGAGATAAACAAATTTCATAAGAGCAAAATATTGTCAAAATTTATGTCTAAAATAAGAAAAAAATATCTAGTACAAATACAAATATTAAAATATGACAAAAATTGACCGCGCCCTTGTCTTCATGTGGCAAAAAAGCATAATTTTATATTGGCACGACATAGTGTTCATTTTATAGACATTACTTGTCATTACATTTTCCAAATATCAAAATTTTTTTAACTCTCGCAGTTTTTCCATAGCAGCATGCCAAAGTCAGAATTCACAATTTACGGGAACATAGTTATAATGAAAACCTAGTGTCTTATTCAAATGAAATAGTTTACACCGATTATATATTATGGGTAGAGGCACGAGTATTTCGCATATTGATTGTAGGTCAGGTTGAACGCCAATAACCTGTATATCACTGTAACATCCATGATTAGACTACAGTTGTTTACACACACCTTTGGAGATTGTAAGCCAGAAGTAAATAATAAAATAAGTAGTGGGACTACCCACTTTAACAGTTAGGAGCCAATGGATACTCGACTCTGGCCAGTGTGTGTATAAAACTGAGAAGTCTAGACTGCTACCAGATTAATACGCGAAATACTCGTGCCTCTAACTATGGGCAATATGATAAAATATTTTAAAACACACTACAGTACTTTTGTATTTTTTAAAAATTGCAATAAATGAAGTAAAGTGTCATCATTTTCATATATGTAGTTTTAAAAGTACAAATGAATTTCATTGTTTTCAAATATTTTATTATATTGCCCATAACATCTCATTTCAGTGTCAATTATTTCATTCGAGTAAGACACTTGGTTTTTGTTATTACCATGTTTTTTCGATAACAGCAAATTTTGACTTTGTCATGTCACTATGGGAAGACCATGAGAGTTAAAAAATGTTTATAACTGAAAAATGTAGTCACAAGTAACGTCTATAAAGCAATCACTATGCCGTACAAATATAAAATTATTAATTTTTGCCACGTGAATGTTGAAGGTTGATAGTTAACTTGCAAGCTCTTGTCCAAGCCGCAGTTTTATATTTTCTGTTTGTACAAATAAAAAAAAAACTAATCACAGAATTGAAAACAATGTTCAATAAGAAAAAATAACTCACTGAGCCAAGCGTACTTCAGGCAACCTTTGTGAATACACTGAAAAAAATTTATTTTTTAAACAATGCATTTTTTGTAACCTTAGTCCTATTTCAACAGTTCAAATAGAAAATATTTTCTCTGTGTAGTCGCAAAATATTTTGAAGTAGCTTGGTGAAAAAGTGAGAAACAGAAAAATGTTTCAGAGCACCATTTTGTATGTTAGAAATTTAGCTTGCAGTGTGATCTGAACTTGCTTCTATTTCATTTATAAAAAAATCACCCAAATTTGTAAGTCCCGGAATTGTATA
Source organism: Medauroidea extradentata (assembly GCA_003012365.1). Taxonomy (NCBI): domain Eukaryota; kingdom Metazoa; phylum Arthropoda; class Insecta; order Phasmatodea; family Phasmatidae; genus Medauroidea; species Medauroidea extradentata. Next base: position 51,926 of record PNEQ01037374.1, read on the forward strand.
GTTCGTTAATGTCCCTTTATAAATAAAGTGGAGAATGTATGATGGTTAGATACCATTAGCATTGTCCTCCATTGTCTTGTTCTGGTCAGAAGCCAAGTACAGTCCAGTCAGCTTGGTGAGCCCCTCGGCAGGCAATATTGTTTTTCTTGCATGAAAATTCTTTGTGCTTGTTTCAGTTTTGTCACTTGTTTGAGAGGAAGCACACAACAGTTCTCAAATGATACGATAATCTATTTACTGATGTCCGATGAATTCTTTAAGTAGCTGAATTCATGTCTTTTGAAATATTTCTTAGAAATGCAATTAAGTGTTCCTCCTCTGTGAACTGTAGCTTGACTCTTGAAAAAGTTTACGCGAACGTCCTCCAGTACTAGTACCGGTAGTCACATTTTGCTGTTTTGGCGTGTATAAGAAACTGATTTGTACACTATGTCTAGAAAGTTAAGGCCTTGACTAAGCCATGTTGCATAGTTAGTTTTTTTTTATTACTACAGCATTTTTTTCTCTGAGATCGTAATTTTGCACATAAAATACTGGCAGATTTTTTTTTTACTTTAAAACTAAATCATGACAGTCCTATACACCCAACAGTTCCATTAAAAGTTAAAAATGTAATCAATTGGCTAAGTTACATGGCTAATATTGCACAGATCAAACACCACTCCCCAAGTGACAGAGCGCAAGTGCCAGAAATAAGTTGATAACTCTTAAACATTAACGCAATTGCCACAGAATAGCTTAATTAAATATGCATATCTTTGTATTATCTTTTAATTGTACAATAGGGTACGAGCATGTCAACTTCTGCGGGAACATAACGGTTTGCAGACTAAAGGTTTTGTTTTATAAACAGCACACCTAATTAAAAGTGACTCTGGAGTTTACGAATGTGTTATTCTTTTTTATTAAAATTATGATGTAGGAAGTCTGTTCTTTATTTTATGAGAATATTACGTCTCATGTAAAACTTAAAATTTACAAAGGTGACTTATGTGACTGTACACAAATTTTATAATTTTTCGTATAATTTATATTTTAAAGCAGAATACAATAAAAAATGTTCAAGTATTAGAGTCCGTATATTACTTTGCACTAACCCACTGAATCAGTGGTATTCTCATTATATTATTTTTAAAAGAGCAACATTTTTCTGGTCAATGATTATGATACTATTATGTTGAAACTAGTAAACCTTGCCTTTAAATTATTTAAACTTACACTAATTCTGGTGATGTTGAACTGAGAAACTATTCGGGCGTGAGTTACTTAGATTTGTGACATCATACTAAAACCATTATTCAATTGACTGAATCAGCACTCTCCCATGCTCCCGGTATCTCTTTGCTACATGACAATGACGTCACAGTGAGCGCTCCCGTGCCAAAGTTTATTACAGACAGCGTGGAAAGGCAAGCGAGCGAGTGAAAATGCATTCTCTCCAGCGTCCTCCCATGTTCTCTAAAGACCGGTACACGCTTCACTTGCGCATTACAACTCTTCAATATTTACCAAATGCATTATAAATAGTTGCAAAATTTAACGTGTTGCATTTGATAATGATAAGAATGTCTCATTACGTCGTAAACCTACGACGTTGAGAGTCGCTTAAAAAGTTAAGGGGGATCTACAACGATCCATCGCGCCCGTCCATTGATCACATGACTTCCATCCAATCAGCTGTCTGGAATAATTCTGTCCGTCCATCGAAAGCTTGCCAAGCTTTAACTTTTTACAGACGGACAGGTTAAACCACAGCCTTCTAAAGATGGCGACTATCATTTTAACGATTTATTTTAATAAGAAGGCTGTGATATTTTTTTATGTTTGCAAGATGATGCTGTAAATTAATTATTAAAATATGATAATCATAATTATAGCATTCAGAAAAAATTTAAAAACACCAATCAAAATTATTTTTTACATAATGTTTACTCACATTACAGCATAAATATTTTAATTAGTAAATAATTATGCTCGTAAAATTTATTTTTGGCGAAGAACAGTGGTTGTAATTATAAGCCAATATAGATTGATTAAAAATCTGTAAAAATAAATAAGCTATTTAAAAGAATTTTTTATATCACACAGAAGTTTTCTGTTTATACACTGGTAGCATTGCAAATTAAAGAAATAATGATGAACGGATGGCGTTTTTTTGTCAATCGTTACCATTCCTGACGGAAGTAACGAGCCAAATAACTGGCGGACAAACGAATGACAAGCGGACGCGACGGATCATTGTAAATCCCCCTTTATTCAAGTAACATTTTCTTGCGTTTAAAGTGTGAATTAACAAAGCCAATTTAATGTATACATACAAAGAATTAATTTGATCAAACATAGTTATCATTGAATGAGTGTCACCTAACATGGTCAAAAAAACAAAAATCCATTTATCTCCTAATTGTTTATCAGTTTTCATGTAAGCACCCCAGGGTGCGACAGTACTGCCACCTATTGGGAGATTTTGCAAGATCACACCCATGCATGAATTATCAACAATCACAGGCACCTTGAAACAGTCACGTCCTAACTGATTGGTTGACGCCGTTGCTAGGTTGGGCGTGGAATGTGCTGTTCTTCACGCATATTGTAATATAAACATATTACCTAATAAATTTTTTTTTTAAATAATTCAGAATTGTTTAATAAACCTTAAAATTTTTCTTTTCTAAAAATTATGTTGTATTGTACTTAGTTTGAACCCCTCTGTTATCAGTTAAATTTTATTTTGTTTTATTTGTGTGTAAGGTTAGGATACGTACTCTGAATTTTTTTTTTGCTATGACTAATTTATAATGTTTGTTTATTTTGTTGCTAAAGCAATATTTTGGAAGTATAGTTTTGCTTTAAGTCAAGGGATGCAAGACCAATACAGACAGTTTATCTCTGTGTGTGACCAAATTGAACGTTGCCATATTGCAGCCCGTAATATGCAATGTCCCATACCAAAGTTTTTTTGTTGAAAAAAAAAATTGTTACCCCCACTCTTGCTAAAGTACAGAATTCCCTATCTTGGCCTGAAATCTGTCAGCATTCAATTTGTTCAAGCATGTAACAAAATAGCAGTGTAACAGTCTAGTTCTTTTATAACATCTTTGCTTTAAGTGCACAGCACAATAAATTCATGTTTTTTATCTCTTTGGTTACAAGAATAGGGTTTTTAGAAGGTTTTTAAATCAGTTCTTGGTCCTCCTTCTAAATTAACATCAGTGTCCAGGAAAATGCAGATTTCAAGACCAGCATAATTGAGTCTAGCTTACTGTGACGGGGCCGCTTCGTCGCTCTGTTGTGTTGTTATTATCTAGATGTCCCTGTTCGGGGCGGTCAGAATGTAATGCGGTTTCTCCCTTTGTCTCGTTATCTAGATGCTTATTTTGAAGGTTATGATGTCCCTGTTCGGGGCGGCAGAATGTGACGGGGCCGCTCTACGTCACGTTGTTATTTAGATGTGTTGGAGGTCATGTCTTGTTCGCGGCGACAGAATGTGATGGGGCTGCTTCTTCTCTCTGCTGTCTGTTGTGCTGTTTATAAGCTTGCAGCTACCTTCCATTACCGGCGGCAGCTGATTTCGGCAAGCGATGACTTTGACAAGTCCTTTAGAAATTAGAAGTACTTCCCATTTGTTTTACATGCCCGGATAGCCTGAGGTATTTCGAACGGTGTCCGCGTAGGGAGAAAACATTTAAGTGGGCATATATAAAAAACAGAAAAAGGATTTCAGTTTGTTTTTTTTAATGGTTCACTTGTACATCGAACACTCACTGCTTAACCACTTAAATTCATTCCAGTAACCTTTTCAGCTTCAAAATGTAAACATTAAAGGGTGATATCAGTGCTTAACTTGACGTAGTCTAGAGTGTTCGTCCAGGTCTTTCTGCAGACGTGATATGCCTGGGTTTGCTCAACCAGCAACAAAAAAAAAACTACAGAATACACATTGCTACAATTCCCGACTGTCTAGTAAAATAACAAAACATAATATCCACTTGTGCATCTGTTCAGTGCACCTACCTACTTAGATATACTAAGTAGTCAAAGAAAAATGATGAACAACAAAGCATCGCAGGCAATACCGCCCACTTTACTCCCGAATCCGCCCTCTAGGCTTCACAACCCCTCTGCCCCGTCCAACACGTCCTCCTCCTTCCGCCATGACGCCCCAACTAATAAATACATTCAGCCGGCCATCTCCCGGCGACCGGTCACGAGCTCCGATGTACGACGACTAACTTTCCTGGACGGACACTCTGACTTACTCGGCCGAGCGGCGGAGGGATACATCAGGATCCAACTTGCCTAAAAAGCTGGTTAATTGACGTTTATAACCTAAAAATTGTATGTAACATAGATACTGATAAATTCACAAAGCATTTTACTCCATACTACCAGCTAAATATTCATTAATTTATTAATTGGGGATGTGCAGCATCCTCAATCTGTCGCGGAGACCACCTTTCTAGTGTTGTTGCACACGACACTACCACCCACGTTGATCGAGAAACGCCCTGCAGAGTCCCCGCATTCCAGCACGTCCCTGTTCGTGCCTCCAAGCGAGTGAACTCTGACCTGCCTGCCAGATAAATCTATCTAAGCACTGGCTGGCTCCGAGCTTATTTGAAATTTTAAAAGCCAGCACTTCTCTGTACGTGCTTCCAAGCAAGAGAACTACGACTAGCCTGACACATAAATCCTATTCCAGAAGAAGCAAGCTAATAAGCCACTTGAAATTTAAATAATCCAAACAAGGCAAAATATCAGAAAAGTTTACTTAGAAAAGTTGCTTGAAATTAAATTAGCTTTAAATTGAATCCAAACACGATATAAATCCGATAACATTAACATGTAAACTTAAATACTTTTCTCTTGCTTTTAAGTAAAATTTAAAATTAAATAGAAAATGTTAATGTAAATTTCTCTACTCGCATCCCCAATTAATATGTTGGATCCCGCCGTATACATCCTTATAACAAATTAAGTTGGCCTACTTAATTTGTTATAAACAGAGAAAAAAAAATATTAATTAAGACAAAAAAAATTGAAATTACTGTATGATAAGAGGCCAAGTAAGTGCTACGTGCCAGTGCACGTAACATTACCAAGTTGTAGAGATTGTGGTAGGGAGTGAGGGCCATCTGCAAGAGGCCCCAATCAGGCGCTCAATTAGATAAACTTAGTACTGACATGCTGGTTTTGCTGCCCAAGGGACGTGACATCTCTAGCGCCATTTCTGACGCTAACCACAGCTTTCAACTGAGTCTAGAAAAGTACCAGAAGATGTCATCAATTTTTTTAACGCATCCCTGAAACCCGACTAGGAATTAAAGGAATTTAATTAAATTATCTTCATCTACTAGTCTGGTTACCCAGTGGACATTTTTCATGAGTTCGTGATCTGCAGGGTTAAGCCTAAATCGTTAACTGAAAATTTTTTTTTTGTTTTAAAGACTCAAATTTGTTTTAAACTTGTTAAATTTTTTTTATAAACAGTACTTTTAGCGTTAATGTGTCATTCTGAGTGATGCATTTAAAGTTTAAATTAAATGGTAACAAATATAAACATTTTAGCTACATCTTAAAATTCATAAATTTACATTTTTGTAAGGAAGGGTGTAGGATATGTGACAATACATTTTTCTTTTGGCACTTTAAGTCTTTAATTTACTATAATTAAATTTAGAAACTTTCAACGCCAGTTGCACGATTTATTCCAGTATTGAATGTAGTTCTAATTGGCTTCATTTTACAGTAGTGCAACATTGCGATATATCTGAAATTCCAAAATTTCAAGTTAAAGGGGTTCAAAATTTAACCACAGCAACATTTACCTATGTTGGAAATTTCAACTGGCGGCATGTCAATCAACTTCTCATTTAACGAGAAATGTATTGCAGGCGTTAAGTTCTTTTGGTGATTGAAGAAACTGACCACTTGACTGATAACCTACCCAACCAAAGTGGGTGAGTTCGAGAAATATCTATTGAAGTTCTGATTGTCTACTTTTTATACATTTTTTGAGCCAAATAAACACTATGTAACTGCTAATTGCTGCTTACCCTGCTCTAGAAGCTGTCTGTCAGGTGGACATTCAAATCTGGTAAATTTAATTCAGGTTATGTTTCGAACTTTATCTATAATTTTGGCTGACCTATCCTACACTCGTAAATTATCAAAAGCACTGAATGTGTGCCGCTGCACTCCATAAATCAAATCTGCAGTGCAGTAATATTTGGCGCATGCACAGACACTCGCTCGGCCCGGACTTAGCCGACTGATGAGGAGAAAGTAGCTGAAGCAAAACAAAGCATTGCACTTACTTTTCAAGCAAAGGTAAAAGGTCAAACATTGGTGAATGATTCCTGGAATTGTTACAAATTACGTACAATTCCCATACATTTCCTGCACAATTCCCAATGTAGTTAAAATCCTCCACTTTTCCCACTTTTCACAGTTGCTGGACACCCTGCCACTATCGTGGCCTGATTCTCAGCACCGCCATGCTCGGACACGAGACATAGGATCTAGGAGCATGCTGTCTTGGCGCAGCTCAGAACGGTCCAGCCTCCATCAAGTGTGTACAGGCAGCCTCACATAACGAGCGTGCCTAGATCCTTCTTCATGACGTACTTGGTGACAGCGAATGAACAATATCACAGATATAGGTACGCACTAACCAGTCGAAACGCGGCAGCGGACAGCATGAGAACTAACCGAGAGATAGTATTTCACTGCTCCATCAGAATGCGCTACTGTTAATAATCTAGCAACGTGGTCTAGCATACAACATAAATTAAGTACTGAAATGTAAACACAACTTGCCGACTCAAAAAGACAGAGCTGAGGTCACTTACCACGATCCTTTTGCCTTAGTACACATACTAGTAATGAGTTTTATGAGTGCAGCATTGTTTTATGTGGCATGCATGCTCGTGTGGTAATTCTATTCCTGATGAATTACAGTGGTTTCAATATGTTATAGTTGTATGTGGTGCAGTTATTTTTAAATGTTTACTGTGAATAAACCAGAGCATTAATCAAAAATACAATTTTGGTAAGAAACTTGTAGAAAATTTAATTCTGTGGCATACGCCGAATAACTAGTACGCTTGCTCGAGACAGGTATTAAACAGCACAGGCAGGTGAATGTAATTGTTTACTTGTGCCGCACTGTCAGGTGAACTCTAGTAACTTCGTGTAAGTTACGATCAACCAGTTGTGCTATCACATGAACGAGAGCGTCTCAGTGCAAATTCGTGCAAGTTGCGACCAGCCAGTGGCGCTGTCACGTGAGCATGAGCATCTCAGTGCAACTTCGTATGAGTTGCGACCAGCCACTGGCTCGGTCACGTGAGCGAGTAATCACAGGTCAACAAAATGGCGTCATGTGGCCTAGTTCCAAATTGTAAAGATGCACGCGAGTGGAATAGTTGATCACCTTGCCGTTAACTTTGAAGTTTGCAGTATTTTTATACATATATCTGTGCTTGTCACTCGTGTTCAGAAAATAAACAAACTTAAAAGAAAAAGTGTAAATAGCAGGAAATAAAAATATTGAGTGTTGTAAACAATGGGAATGATGTACATAGAAACAAATCGAGATAAAATGGGTAAACAGTAATTGGTGTATTAGCAGAAAAACGTTCTACAATATGTACGTATACTTATTTACGCATACATATACAGTTATATTGACCTCGTATTACTTTAGTTAGATTTTTGTGCAAGTTCCACAGCCACAAAAATCCTGTAATTATATCATCCAGCCTTCGTAACATCTGTAAGTTTTTCACTCATATCTAAAACAGCCTCCATCAATAACTTCACTGACACTACACAACCTCTGCAGCTCCAGTAAACTCAGTACTCGTCTAGCCTCACACAGTATGGTCACACAAAACCCCTCGAAAACAACTTTTAGCTGTCTCAGCAGTTTTGGAACTGCTGGTCACATTACTGAGATTACTGAATCAGTGAAATCAGCCGTAACAGAACGCTGTCTGTTCCCAAATAAAGTAATTTCTTGCAACAATGAGAAAAAACAGATGCTTTCAGATAATTTTGTCTTTGAATCTGTGTAGTCTTCAAGACTACACATAAACAAAAAATTTCACCATGAAACGAAACTTATTAGCTGAGAGTACTGTATCATGTTTGACAAGAGGAAACATACACTATATACAATTATAACTCATTGAAAAAAAAATTGTTATCACTTTTTACATTGGTGAAGACTACACAAATACCGTACTAATCCTAATGGAATTGCCTCTGGATTATAAAATTGGCTCTTTGCCTCGGGAGCATAAAATTGGCTCTTTGCCTCGGGAGCATAAAATTGGCTCTTTGCCTCGGGAGCATAAAATTGGCTCTTTGCTTCAGGAGCATACTAAGACGACCCTGATTTTAAGACCGTCCCCATTTTTACAATCCACTCTCTGTCAAAAAACCTTGTCTTACATTCAGGTAAATACAGTATTAAATGTCATTGAACTCTGTGACATTAGTTGACGTGGCCTGAGTGATTTTACATGGCATGACCCTCCTTCCCTTTCTACCAATCCAATTTAGTTATGCACTTTTTTGTGCATATAACATACTTTAGCCTTATTCATAATTTTTCTGTAAATCCTTATATATTAGTTCCCTGCCTATAACAATATACCAATATAGCATTTTACAACTCCAGGGTGGCTACCAAACTGTAAAGAAATTTTTCCCTGACTTTTCCAGGACAAACAGTTTTATTCCCTGACCATACCCAACAATATCAATTTTTTAAGCGTAAAACCTTATCTTGCATATTAAAATTACTTACCCGATAGCATACACAAATATATATTAAACCAAAATCAGGCACGATCACCAACAATAATAGTAATATAATCCCCAACACTTACCGTATAGACTCTGTGATATTTTGTTACATCCTGATGTTTAGTTAGGCCTAGTAGAACACACACTATTTACACACTCAAGTAACAACCTACACTAGACCCCCGATTTTACGAACCCTGGATTTAACGAAGGTAGCGATTCTACGAATACAATCTCAGGAACCCTCAAAAAATAACAAAATTATATGAAAAAAAAATTGTAAGGAATTACGTTGACAATGAATAAAACATACTGTATCTAATTCACGGCATTAAAATATGAATTGTAGAGTTGCAGTTATTACTTGGTAAGTCACAATATTAAAAATAAAACAAAAATAGCGAAAATCCATTAAAAAATGTGGCAGTGACAGTTTGAAAACCGCGCGGCCGCGGCGGCGCCGCCTG
>PNEQ01037375.1:0-29106 GCA_003012365.1 Medauroidea extradentata
TTTATGTTAACTGGTTTTCAAGTTTTGTATGAAGTAAAAATACGCAAATTTTGACTTTGAAGTGCCACTACGGGAAAACTAGATGAGCTAATTTTTTTCCGTTAGAGGTATATGTACTCTCAAGTAATGTGTACAAAACTAACACTATTTCATACAAATATAAAATTATGTTTTTTCCCCACTTGAACAACCTTAACAAAGGTCACGGCCGACTCTTCTCGCAGCAACTGTTATTGTACCAAGTTGAGGGTCACCTCAGTTATTAAATCGCTGTCGACAAGAGAATTAAAGCCCATTTATCGACCTATAAACTATCAGATAGTAACGAAAGTTTTTTTCTGTGAGTGGTCAAACTTGCATATATTCAATCCTTTTTACAATTTAAATTTTATTATATTAATAAAAATATGCAAGTTTTGGAAAACCTTATTCCTAACTGTATACATATTTAATGACATGCTAAAATAATATTATTCTGCTTAAAATGCTTGACCTATGTTTACTTTCACATTGCCCTTTGAAAATGCTTTAAAAGATGCATTTCATCGCCCTACTATATAAGTAAGCCCTGATCTCTTACAGGTCAAGTGCGTCAAAATGTGACATGAATTTTTTTGATACAAGGATTGCTTTATTTTCGGCGAGTTTTCAGACTTGCTCAAATACAGTCCTTCAATTGCATTAAACGGCATATTAATAAGAATGTTAACAAACACTTTAAAACAAGCGTTACCAGTTTCATTTTCCTCTAATGGAATACCGAAATCTAATTATACTCCAAAAAACACGATTAAATCATTTTTTCTTTCGCTTGGCCACTTAAGCATCATTTAAGGAGTGGCAATAGGATGAAAAAATCTATTAAATGTATATATATATATATATACATACATATATATATATATATATATATATATATATATATATATATATATATATATATATATATATATAACTTCAATGGGGTATCTTCGTGATTTTAACTTTCATTTCATATGCACTAAACTTGTTAGGATGAGATTTCGAAAAAATTTCAAACATAGATGAAATAAGTTTCTGCTTATTTACCAGTCAAAGTGTGAGAGTATAACTTTCTTTAAGTTGCTTACGTAAATGCCACAATAATGATATTTATCAATTTGACAGAAAATAGATTAAAGTATTATACGTGTTTTCCAATCGGTAAATTATATATATATATATATATATATATATATATATATATATATATATAAGTTAAACCATTTCAACTCTTAGACACCGACGTGATATTTGATAAGGAGTTGAGGAGTTATGATTACATAAATACCTAAAACTATTTTCACGATAGTTAGAAATTCGAAAATTGAAGGAGCGAAGTGCTGAAGAGTTATAGCTCAATTACAAGGTTTATCGCTGTGTTTTTCACTTCAATGTAACACCTATAATATATATAGAGAAAATGTGAAGTAAGAATTTTTCGTAATTGTACCTCTAAATGGGTGAAATTACCAGTAATGTTCTTTCGATGTATCATCTATATATATTGCACCCTTTGAGCCATAGAGAATATTTTCTCTTCAAGGCGATGATTACGTTAATGTCACTTGGCAAAAAGCTGCATTTATTATTTATTTTTTTTTGCAATTTGAACCCTATTGCATGAAAGACGATGATAGATGTTTTTAATGAATCATTGATCAGGGAAGGCAGTCTTCCTCTAACTATTAAAGTAATTAACTTATTTACTTTCTATCGTGCTTTGTGAAGTAACTTGCCATTTTTGCTTCGATTGGTTGAAGACGCCCATGTTAACGATGTTTGAAAATGTGAAATATAAATAAGACTTGTAGCATATTATACAATTCATAGATTCTAGAGTACAAAACGTACAAAAATTAAGCTATCAACATTTTGGATAACATTTGATGAAAAAAATTGCCAGAATGAGATTTGCACAAAAATAATTTGCTAAGAGGAGCGATGTAATTATAAATCTATAAAATTGTGTTAAATTTTCTGTATGGAACACGTTAGCTGAAACCAGCTGTTTGTTAAAAATTAAATTTTTATAAATTTACCTCAGCAAACTTTATATTACAAGTTATACATATTTGGAATTAATGATTCCTTGAATTATACATTATGATACCATTCTAAAACAACAAAATATACTTTCGAAACAAATAAACATTTGTACTACAACACTGTTATATAATTTTCTAATTAATTAAGGTTCAGTGGATCCTTTACAGGTAGTTCGTTACATAAACTATACATTATATTTGGAGAGACAGCTGTGTCTAAAATATATAGATTGTGTGTTACGTGTATATTATCTGCTGGGATGAACTTGTTTGAAAACATGAAAGCAAAATGGTGCAATGTCTCCTGCGCTTTCCGATTCAGCATCGCAGCGATGTCTACATTTAAATCTTTGGTAAATATAAGCAAGTGCATTATTGGGATTATTGGTCACACATCTTAGAGTTATCCAGAGAGGTTTTTCCTTTTTGCTTCTAAGTGTTCGCTCCAGAGCGATCTTTCTCTTTGCGGTACCCTTGACGAGATAAAGGTGTGACAAGTCTATTACAGCAAACTTCGGAATGAGAAAACTATAAATGTTTAAAATCCTAGTTATGTAGGGCAGCTTTTCATAAGTAGTATGATTACATGTGTGAATAACAGTGTTAATTTATCTCTCGTACAGGAGATATTAAATTTTCTGGAAGTGGCGAATAAAACAATGACATGTTCATTCCCGTATTCAAGATGAATTTTTCAACGCAGATGGAAAGACCTAAACCGCTAACCACTTTGAGTAATTTTAGAGGTCCAGTTTATGGTCCACTGCGTTATGACATATTACTGATATTTAATTGAAGAATGGTACACAGCAGTTAACGTATCATAATATCAGCTTAAAATAAATCTTTGCGAAAACAATTCTAACACTGAATCATAGACATGAATGATAAACACAAGACATCATAATAAGTATCTTTCTGAAAGACACAGTTCTGAGTATGTTATATTATTCATAACCTCCCCCCAATCTATCTTAGTAAACAAACACAGGAGCGAAGACCTAGATATATTCTAAGGACGAGCATTTACAAGTTTGAGCGTAGCTCGGAACTCCTTGTATGCTACTTGCAGGTTGTCAATGTTTTGTTCTTCTGCATAGTCCACATAGTTAGTTAGAACTACAAAAATGATACGCTACTTATTAAAAAATATCAAGTGTGGTAGAGCAGTGGTGAAATACTTTTCTCGCATCTGGAAGTACCCGTGTTTTATAGCCGGCCCGGCTACCTTTACTTAGGCATTGCAGGACTTTCCGAAATGACTCCAGATGAATCCTGCGATGGTTTCATATACAGTCCCTGGCGAATGCATGTCCTTTTCTTCTGAGTAACTTTGCGCTGGTCTGTTGCTGTTCGAGGGCAAGTAAAGTGGCCAGATAAATGTGTTATATAATACGTATGATGGACACAACAAAGTTACTAGGTACATGACAATTGTTTATTTTTCCAAATTATTTTTATTGATATATCAGAAGATACAATAATTAAACATATTACATTGCACATTGATGAATATTAGAGAGCGAAAAGCTTACAATTATTCATACACGTCGAATAAACCTGAAAAATACAATCTGAAAGTGCTATTTATGGTAAGTTAGAAATTATAAAAAACTTCGCTTCTTCAGTGTGAATATATATATATATATATATATATATATATATATATATATATATATATATATATATATATATATATATAGTATTGTGCTGTACGAATCTGGGTCATTTTAGAGCCATGTAAGAGTAAAAAAGATTATGTGTGGCATGGTACTTAATATTTAACTACACACTGTTAACTACCTTCAAATAAGAAAACCCAGTAAGATAAATATTTCGTAAGTAGATATATTACAAAACTAAAAACCTAAAATAAAACAAATATATTGTAGTCCAAAAACCAAGAAAAAAATAACTGTGGCAAGAGTCGAACAACAGTAGACGAAAGTTAACCGCTTGTGTAATTATTACATAACTAACGCACTAATTAATTTTTCTCTCAGCCACGTTCAAATTGCGAGGGAGTGAATGAATGCTTAGTATATGTTTTTTTAGGAATATAAAGACCGATTTAGAAAATTCTACATTATTTCAAGTATGATAAGTTGCTTTAAGATATTCACATATAAGTACGCCGTTTAAAGTATTAGCCCCTGTTTCACCATTACATTCAACCATTCTCAAAAAGTAAGATATTTTAAAAAAATCTTTTAAATAAAACTATGTTTAAATAAAAACTAATGAAATCAAAAAGGGATTAATTCAACAACTGACTGAATATAAATATGACTAAATAAAAAAATAACTAAATAAATATTTTTTAATCGAATTGTAACAATCCAACAGTCACTGAATCGATCACTAAATAAAATAAGTATTCCAACAATACTAAAATAAAATACGGACCTCATTTAATACATTTAAAGAGATGGAATCTGATGTAAATACTAAGCAGACTAAATATGGATCAGTTGCCCAATGAATTAAACAACACGAAACAATTTAAGAAACTTTCCAATCTTTCAATAGAACAGTCATATCCCATAAACTACGTGGGAATATTGGAAACATGGTATGGTCGTTAAGTGGTAGTTACTTCAGCAAATTTTAACATAACTTTACCGGAAGTGATACACTTCTTTTCAGTGAAAAAAGTATTAAGTGATGTTAATTGTCTTGAAATAAATGTTGCGTATGAAATAATTGTTAGATTGTGGTAGTAATCAAGAGCATTTTATTTTGTTCTTCACACAAACATCATGTTTGACAGAGTTTTAATAAATTTGCAGTAGTAAAAATACAATTGTCGATCTGACTAGAACACAGACTCTTTGTAAGGTAAGATACAAATTTCTAAATCGGATATGTTACAGCAGGTGAAATATCGAAATATTTTCCAAAATTATTCTTTGCACTTTTAGTGTAAATACCATCCATTTTATTCTTTCAAAAATCGTAATACTTACGATACACTTAATGCCACACCAGAAGCATTTTTACATTTACGGACTCGCCAGGAATGTTCAAAGTTTTCGTGAGCATTTAGTCGAGTTTCAGAGTAGAAGCAGGCAATTGCAAGTAACTTTCATATACCTACATTTGTGGCAATTTTTCACCTGTTCCTACGAAGCCTGGAAATACTTATTATCTAGCACTAGTTGATTTTTTTTAAATTTTTGTTTTATACTAGGTTGACGTGTTTATCTGCTACATTTTTTGTGTTTCAATTGATATATTATATACTTAGTTTCGCCACATTTTACTTTATTTTTCATACGCATATGCATTATTTAAAATACATGCTCCAGTATTAAATGTTGGAATGCTCTAAAATTTAATTGGGAACTTCAAATCATTCGTCATCAAACTCGTGTTCGTGGGCAAAATACATGCTCACTCTGTGAGGATCCTCCTGTACTGGGGCAAAGCCAATAGACCAGCTCACAAAAACATTTATGGTCCTGATTCTTAACGTTGTCTGCTTGTTTCTCGCTCTGAATTTTTTTGGAAGCTCATCATATTAACTACATATCAGAGGAGAAGATTTGTTTATTCGAAACTCACATAAATAGTCTGTTGAGTACCCACTGAGAGTACTTCGCCTCATAAGCACCCACCCATCCATCCATGTTAAATGTTGATATGATGTTGGTGTAATATTCATATAGATCGATTGCTCTGAGAATAACTTCATTTTTGGTTTTGAAAGATGGTTTGACATATTCTACGTTATCGCCTGATCCATCTTTTTACTAAAAAAATTCAAGTTAATTTTCAAGTTCATTTAGTTATGTTTGTTATTAAGTTCGTAGAAGTTTTACTTATTTTATTAAGGACGTGAATGGAGTCTTGTGTGTGTTTCATTCACAATAGCAAATATCTTGAACCAAATGTCGTATGCTGCTATAGTTCCTTCAACAGTGTGTCTGAGAGTGTATCTGTATAAATTATTTCTCAAATTACTCCTAATGAGAGACATCTTGTAATAGTGCCCACAAGCTTCACATTTCACATGGAAAGTTTTGTTTTGTTAACAGGTTATCTGATATCTTAAAATTTCACAAGCATTTGCATCAGTGTAAGACGTGTACGAAGCCTACTCCATATGACTCCTTATTATAAATTGTTGCAAAATGCCTACTAGTTTCAACTAAACAAATGGATCTGACGATGGACATTTCTTTTCTATAAAAAATCATTCCCCGTAAAATTATATTCTTTCCATATCTTAACTTATTCGTTGTTCTTATTCATTGTATAAATTGTCACAGCATTAATGTTTCTGTTATTCTTCGATCCAGCTACTTTCCGGTTGTCACTTTTTAATTTAGTACATTTTCGATTTTAGCACTTCTTGATTTAGGCACATTTTTTAAGGATAGTTGTACGTAATGTATAACACGGGTTATGCTTTAATCTGCGTTTATCTACACCTTTTTGAAAAAAATTAGAGTATCAATTCTATTAATTTATTTATTTGCTTATAGTAGGCTAAACACTGTTTAATTACTAAAGTATTTTCTGGATAAATTTTAACTACAATTTTGGAAAGTTCTTTACATTAAGATTAAGCGAGTTTCTTTAAAATATTCATACTCTGCTAGAATTTAGAATGTACTGTGTAAATATGGAAGCCTGTGTGCAAGTTTAACTATTAAAAATGTATCAATTTAAAGACTTCATAGTTAAATGATACTTAATTTTAAATACTAAACAATATTAGTGTTGAACCAAAATCGGATATGAAGGCAAAACATTTTCTACATATACCAATTTAGTTTTTCTTTTCCTATTATGACGATGTTCGTTACATTTATGAATAAAAATGAATACTTCATTCATTATAACGAACACAGGTTACGATAGTATGTGAGTAATTACCACATTTATACCGTGTACATAATAGAATGTCAATGCTACATTCACATCTCTGTCCATTCAATATAGACTACATATTGTGAACGGAAGCATTGTCATATGGTTTTGTTGAATCATTTGTATTGCTATTTTCACTTTCATGATTATTTGTTACCGAGGTTAAGTAAACTGTTAACATATGAATTAAGAGATTTAATGATTGGGTTAGGAATTCAGCAAACATATACGAAGAATTATTTTGTTACTGGAAGTGGTGACGATTTTGTGCCACCTAAAATGTTTACTTCGTGGCCTTTTAGTGGGAATGGATAAAATTTATAGCTTTTAATATTGAAATTAAGTTAACAAAGTCTTACAAAACTACCTAAGATAAATCAATCTGATTGACATAATGTCACTTCTGTTGTCCCGCTTTATGGTGTCTT
Organism: Medauroidea extradentata; assembly: GCA_003012365.1. Taxonomy (NCBI): domain Eukaryota; kingdom Metazoa; phylum Arthropoda; class Insecta; order Phasmatodea; family Phasmatidae; genus Medauroidea; species Medauroidea extradentata. The sequence continues at coordinate 7,370 of PNEQ01037375.1, forward strand.
GAGTTTTTTATTTTAACTTTTTGTATATATTTTTTTAAATTTTCGTGTGTATTGCACTTTTGATTCAGCACTTTCTTGCAAAAAATTTGTAAAATATATTACTTCCTGTCATTTATTATGATCTTAACAGAAAAATAAATGATATTAAATACCAAAATGAAACATTTTTCTCATAGAAAGGTAAATACACAAATTGTTTTATTCTGTTTGTTTATTCTAATCGAGCACAAAAGTGAACAATGCAAAATTACACGCTGATATTTAGGTGTTACAAAACAACATACATAATGTTTTAATGTGCCTGCAATTTCGACAAGTACAACAACCAACAGTGAAAGTCTGTGATATTTCAAAGTTTATTACTTTTTGTAACGGATGGATATAAAACGATCAAATATGTATGAAATGCAAATTCGAGGGAAAAATGATAAACAAACGCTACAATAATTATAAATTTAGTTATATTTGTATGAAGAGGCGCACCATATGCATTCTAGCGAATAACGCAATTGTTTCCTTAATAAACTAACAGCTTAAGATTGTTTAGTTTTGCTACACTTAGCAATTAAAATTACATTCCTGTTATTGTGAAATTTACCAATCTGAGTTCTGTTTATAACTTACTGGCATTAAAAAGTATTCCTTATTTGTTCGAGAATAGTTTCCTACTGTAGCAACTTGTTTTCATAAAACTTTAACTAGACGACAATTCTTTGTACAAAATATGAAACAAAGAATGGATATATCATATCGTAGGTAGGTGTAAATTTGGACACTTGAGGTGATTTTGGGACACTTTTATATTACTGTCATTTACTATTACTGTCATTTACAATTACTGTCAACTGGGTGTAATAATTAAGACAATGTCATGGGTCTATTTATTATTCGTTCTTTAATGCAAGTAAATTTCTTTGTTTTGGGCTGCCATAAATGTGTGAAATTATTATTTTCTAATACCCCAATGTCACCCTATGTGTCCGAAATCACGCTTGCTTGCGGATATAAATAATCTACTTTGTCTCTAAAACATTTGAAAATAAATAAACTAGACTAGAACTTCTGAAACATAAAAACCAAAGACATTTATATAGGAAATTGTATTAATTTATGTTAACACTGGCATTGCACTGAAAGAAGTGTGACTTGTCCTTTTAAATGTTACACAAAAACTCCAATTATGTAATGCCATTGACAAAGTGTCTACTTGGGTGTACGAGGATTAATCTGTAGCAGAACAAGAACATACGACATGACAGAGCCAGCCATGGAGGGTATGATTGTCAGATCCAGAGAGAAGAAGCCATCTGCAGTGAACTCTAGTTCTGAGTTGTATATCTGATCAGAAAACTCCTTCAACTGTTCTCGCGCCTCCTCGTCTATTCCTTGTGTTAGTAGCAGGTCCTGAACTATGTCTCCTGTCTTCTCAGCAGCCTTCACTGTAGCGTTGCACATGCAGATGATCAAGATAACCTCACTGATATCTATCACTGTCCACAGCGCAAGAACATATACTATGGGATTGCTATGAATACTCAGATTTCCGTCAGATTGCCTGAAGAGAGAAATCAAAATCATGTTTGTAGATACAACTGTAGTCATGAAGCACGACATGATGACGAGAAGAATTAGCGTTCCATGTGAAGAGTTAATAAGAGATATGATGTGAATTAGATTATTATAAACTCTCCTGATAGCCAAGATTTTGTCCACTTGAGAACAATGAGCAGGATTTGATGTAACTCTGGCTGATGAGCGCGTGTTCGGAAAAAAGTTGTCGTGAATTTCATAATTCATCAAAGTAGTGCGAATTGCTGAACTTACTCGGTTTTCCCAAACTATTTTGTTATAAACATCATTGTTTTCAACTGTTTTATCAAGTGAATCACGAAGTATTGTGCTGAGATGAATGAAACAATGGCGTACAAGAAACACAACATTTGCATAGTTGGCCACCATAACTAATTTCACTAAATCTATTACATTTTCTAACCAACTTAGTGGAACAAGTACGAATTCATCTGATAATGATTGTTCCAAGACTGCAGTGGAAACAACAACAACAAAAGCACCTAACAGAGTCAACCCCGTGTACCTAACCCATTTCACGTAGTACCCTGTGGACTTTCCCAGAAAAAACTCGTCCACTGCCACTAACCTTTGTAGCATCTCCTGTCTTGACTTGTTATTCAAGCACATTCCTACTAATCCCACTAAAGCTGCAATGGTAGCGTTTGTCATCGCAGTTAAGCGTGACATTTCTTGCATACGCAAAGAGTCACTTAATGCGTAGTGTAAACATACATATATAGCATGCATATTTAAAATAAGCAACATTATAACAATAATTGAGGTGTAAAAAGTCGCTATGATGGATCTCTTGAGAACCAACTTGATGTTACCATGTCCTTGAGTTTTCGTGATTATTCTGAATGTCTCAAGGCCCAGTAGTCTTGAGGCTGTCGTAGTTGGCTCAAGGCAGGCTGCGATGTCTGCCTTTGTGCCTGCTACATTTGGTACGTTACCTAAAATTACGATAAATAACAATAATGTGTGATATGATACGTACACTAAACAAAACTAGTAAGCAAATTTATTTCGCTTCTTTTTATTTTAATGTAAGTATTCAAGTACGTGTTTCTACTGTACAGTCAGTTTAATGAAGCCTGTGTATCATTAATTAGACTAATTTTATCAATGTGCTTATATTCTAAAGTTTAATTGTAACCATTTTCCTGTTATCCTTGAACAATATCGTTAAATTAAAGACGTCACAGTATTTGGTACACTACGTACTTTCTGAAATAGTCACTAATAAATGTTAACTCATTTTGTCTTAAAGTTCCACTTATATTTATATCCATGCTAAGGCTGTCAAAAAAAGTTAATTTTTTGTAAGGTAGCTGTGGATTTTAAAATTTAAATCGGCGAAGTATTTATTTCTATTAGTCCTACTTCATCCACAGTTCTTCTGGAGTTTCATTGAAATTCACACATCGGGCTCTTTCACTTTCTAATAGGTGTGTTTATTTATTTAGCATATTAACATACATTCTAGCTGGGTTCTCTACAAAAATACTAAAAAAATTTACTCTACAAAAGTTAAATTAAGCACAATATTCATAATTTTTATATTTCCAGAGTTCTTGTGGGTTACACAATAAAAAAATTTCGGTGAGAATCAAGGTGGTTTCTAACCACGGTATGAGATTATGTTGGAGTCCTTGTTACTAGACACCCGTTGCCTTACCGATTGCTTTGCGCTGCCACACATTTGTGATGTATGAAAGACAAATATGTATTTAATAGTTGAACTTACAATAACAAAGAAAGATGTATCTTTTTATAGTGATTTGTTTTCTAACAATGCCAGTGTTCAACCAACCTACATACCAAATCTTTTCAGTGGTTGGCCTACTGTGGGTTACGCAATGTTAACCCAACGTAAAAGTGTATACCTACTGCCAACGGTGTGATTACCAACTCGTACCTATCAATTAACCAAGAAATAAACATTTATAAAAATACTGCCTTTAATTTTGTCTTGGGTTTTCAAATCTAATGGAGTTATTTTTAGAAAGAAACACAATTTGTGTCACTGGGGAAGTATGTTTACAAACTTGTTGCCAACATCCAAACAAAAGACTTTCCGTGGTTGGTATAGTGTGGGTTATGCAATGTGGGACAAAATTTACTGAAAACAGCTTTCACCGAACCGTAATAAAACCAACATAGCAAAAATTACATAATATTATTTTTTAAAACTAAGTAACATTATTATGTTATAAACTTGAATGATTGGTTATGTTGTATTGTAAAACGTGATTTTTGAATTATATGTGTAAAATGTTGGTTTTGCAATGTCAGCCTACTAAACCCCAACAGTATGTTTACCAACGTGTTGCCAACATTAAATCCACAAAATTTAAATAACAATATTTGGGTCTTCCAAAATGTTCAGACATTTTCTACTTTAATTTAACTATTTTCAGAATATTGCTAATTTATTGCAATAACAATACATTTTCGAACGTATTTGCTGTCATGCTACGTTGCCAAATGTTGGATTTACGTGTGTTTTCCAACACAACGTAATGCCAACGGCTCCAACCAATTTTCAACTTTGGCCCAACGTCGGTTGCTACTGGGGTATAAATAACAGGAAATAAATACTAGTAAATTAACTGTATTAATACGACTAGTTTTATAAGACCCAATTCTGCAATCGTATTTTCCTAGAGAAGTAAAACACATTAGCTGATCCATGCATGCGAAACGAACACTAGTTTTGAATATTTAATGGTGGTGGGATACTTTAATATGACCTTTTTGAAACAGTAAATCACCGCTCACTTAAAATTTATTATTATGGTAGTAACATTTTTTCTCTATAGATTGTAAGTAAATAACGCAATCTACGACTTTCATTTCCATGCAAGCTGGCAATATCCAGTATGACACTTACTTCAGCTTTAAGGTGTTCATGAAGACTTATGATCAATCACTGTTAAATTGTTTGTGTATTTGGTCATCTTCAGTAGTTTGTGATACAAGAGTGTCTTTTCTGAATATTACAAATTCTGGCCTCGGTAAAAGAAAAGGAATTGCTGGAAGTTTATTATTTCAACTATTACAATATAATATGAATATAGCTTAAAGTTTCTGAATAGTAAGTAAATTTCATGTGAACTATGTATTTTCAAAAACACGAACTTAACAAGCAACTGAACTATCTGGTGAGGAATATTTTGTTCCTTTAATATTAAACGGTCAGAAAGAATAATTTCAAGAATGATGGTTAACTGATGCTGCAAGGGAGAGCCGGGGCAGAGAAAGCACTAAGCACTAAACGTAAAGGTGAAATGCACATCGAGAACACAAAAACTTTCCAAAAATAGGAAATAATGTTAATATAACTGAATCTGCGCTGAGTAGAGATCCGAGAGAAGATAGTGAACTTGGAAACTAATTTGTAATAATGATCCAATCATATCGGCAGTTATTCCATTACAATTGAACTTTCCGGTGATGTATAATACGGTTATCTCGGGTGACTTATCTTACCTCTCAGCTGCTGCGGTATTGTCAGTGGATGTCCGCTGACATCAGCTGCAGTCTCTGACATTCTGGGTGCGAGTCTCTGCAGCGAAGATATCTTCTTTGGCAGCCTAGTAGTCGTGGATCAGCTACAAAACATAGATTCTTTGATAAGCTTGGCACACGTGACTAATATTATGTTTTCCCAAAATAGTTTCAGGATATTGCTGGAATCGTTCCATAACAAATCTCCTGTCATTGTACCAAGATGGTTGTCACCGTCTCTAAACCTCGCTGCTGGTGAGACGTAAAGCCCACTTATCTACTTACCGTGGCAAATATCCTACAGCTATTTGCATAGTTCTGCATTTGTAACCAAAATATTGTTTATCTCCGATTGAGAGAGACGCGGTGGCTGAGGGGTTGGACCAATCGCTTCCCAACAAGACAATCCTGTTTCCATCCCCAGCGGGTCGGTCCAACTGATTCTTGCTTGTTGGAATCGTGCCGGCGCGTTTATTTTCTCGGAAATCTCCCGTTTTCTGAAGACTTCTCATTCCAGCGCTTTCTTAACTGCAGGGCCTCATTTCATGTCTCGCTTCTAGGCAAGCATATACCTAAGAAAGCTCAGTAATGGCATTTTACATCCGGGATGTGATACCCTGGCTCTAGGATATCATCCTCACACGATACTATACCTCCGATTAAGAAACTAGACCCATTTTCCCCACAGTGGCTGGAGCTCTCGCCCGAGACAGGCCTGGGCCACAGTTTACCGCATAGTACGCGATGGACTGTTCCGAATAAATCGACATTTCTCTGAGTACTCCCAACAACCCCGTCCATCGCATTGCGATTATATTCGTTCGTTGGGCTTTATGTCGAGCTATTGTTCTGGGGACTGCAAACTAAGCCACCATTTCATAAGTTTTTTCGATTAAGTATGCAAAAAATATACAGTTTTTTTTTAACTTTAGAAATCATCTTCGAAAGAGGTAAATTTGGGGTTGTTATATATATATATATATATATATATATATATATATATATTTCTTTTTGCTTTCACAACAAGCGTAAGGAATATATTTTAGGCTATTGTATGATTCTGTGTGGAAAACTAAGGTAATGCAAGCAGAAATTGCGTGTTATCAGTGTATCTGTGCTGCAGAATTAGATAATTGCGAAGAAAAACATATGTAGGTTATTGCATAAGATATAAAAAACAACTGAATAGAGTGAGACAAAACGAGGTGTATTAATGTTGTATAATAATAGCTTATGAAAAAGGTAAGTCAATAATGTGTTTTCATTCTTAGCGTAAATTTAATTAAAGCGGGACTAATTCTACCCTGAAAATTTTCCACCGAACATGATTTATTAAAGTGTTGCACATATTCCACTTGATATAACAAACACTATGATTTGTGTCAAAACAATAAAACACAAAGAAATTTCTTATTTTGTTTAAGGAAATGGTATTTCTGAGTCAATTTCAAGGTGCAAGTGTGCTGCACTAGTATCTCGTACAGACCTTGAAGTAATAAACTGTTTTAAGGTTCCTTCAAATAATACACTATGTATGCAGCAGAATTAAATTCGTTTTACTGCTTATCTTAATATATAAAATGAAGTGTCCTGACACACTCACTCACTCATCAACGCACAGCCCAAACCACTGGACCCAGAACCTGGTAATTTTGAGGGAAGCTTCCACTTGCCCCGTAGGCACCCACTGAGAAAGGATTTTTCGAAATTCAATAATTAAGGGGGTGAAGAGTGGTGAAATGTGTTTAAAAAGAATCCTTGATATCTCATTAACCCGGAATGCTATCTTAAATTTTTTAACTTCATAATATTGCCCAAAGAAATGAATGTTCGCAAATGTTTAGATTTTGCGAAATTCAAAAATTAAGGGGGTGAAAGCCGACAATTGTGTTTTTCATTAATTCGTGATTTCTCCTAAACCGGGTCAGATAGTGAGGTAATTTTTTTTTAATGATGCTTAAGTAAATATCTGATGTCTATTTACAATTTTTCGAAATTCGTCCTTAAAAAATAAAACGTGTTTTTAAATTAATCCCACTTATCTCATAAACCAGTGGAATTATTGAAATGGTTTTGGCTTTAAAAGAAATCTTACGTAATCATAAAAAGAAATTAATTTCAGGATTTTTCGAAATTCGTCCTTGAAAGCTGTTAAAAAAAATCAAATGTGATTTCAAATAATCATCAGTACCGTTTATACCCGTTGAGATATCGAGATGATTTTTTGATAAGAATGAAACTTATGTAAATATCTACAAATCAAATATACGTTTTTATGAAATTCGAAAATTAAGTAGGTGAAAAGTAGTAAAATGTTACAGTCACCCGAAAAAAGAGAATGATTACGGAGAAATAATTCAACAGTCGTTTGTTTTTGCCAACCTACTCATAAATAAAACCTCTTTGGACTGTAGCCACTACATACCAAATAATTTTCACGGCATGCCTTTAACATTCACTCAGTTATTGTAGACTACAAGTTTGTGGTGTGAAAGGGGTGGGGTTACGGGTTCGTGTGCCGTGCAAGACTTTACGATGGGAATTACTATGACATCATACGAGCATATTGCGCGCGCTCTTTACACTGAGCTGAGACAGTTAATTATAGTTCATTGTTATTGAGTACGCTGCTGTTAAATGCCTTCATTACGTATTTTATCCAGAGGTACTGCTTACATTACATAATTTCACGCGGGCAACGCCACAACCGGCCGGCTAGTTATATATAAACTTGAACAAATGCTTATATTTTCTATAGACAGTGTAAAATATTTAATTTTTTGTAAACAACTTACAATAATGTGATGTTGACAGCATAAATATAACGTAATAAACACCTATACATGTAAGTACTTGTTTATACTAACCGCCTTAACATAACGTATTTAGGAAAGTGTAGTTACATTTACAACAATATGAGCACTGGTACACTTTGCAACCTTATTGTAAATAGTAAAAATAAGCAATTAATTTTTACAGCTAATTCTTTTTTGGCAGCGTTAGGATTTACAATTACGCAAAGAAATAAAATTAAAAATTTAAAATAACACGCTTGTTAAAGATTTAATGCTAAATTGTAGTAAGACTAATTACAAAAAGGCCCTTAACAGTTTAGTTAATCTGAAATTTAAATAATGGAAATGTTCTCGAAACTTGTTCGTTTACACGGTCAGATATTGTTCTCGAGCACTTAATTTTGAACGTGTTGTTATGTGCTGGTAATTAAGAATATATAAACTATTTAAACGTGCCCATTATTAGGTAAGTTTCTTTTTAATAACATGATTTGGAAAGTTTCCATTTCATCTAAACGGCATTAAAATAAGCTGACAAAGGTACTTAAAATTATCAGTAATTTTTTCTCGCCGAGAAACTGGTTTTAAAGATATAAATAAATATATTGCTAAACCTTAGAAGAGAGTTTTTAAAAAATATGTTGGTAACGCTTATCACCAGCTTCAACGTCAGTGCGTAGTGCGTTGCCCGGAGCTTCTAGACTACTGAAGTTTGCCGTCTGAATAATCGGCTCCTGAACGTGTTTTAAAATTATATCAATGTTCTATTTTCTTGACCGCCACAGCCGTGGTGTTGGCGGCAATCGATTGCAAATTGCTACCTTGTCTGCGGACCAGAGCTGCTCGACACATTGCTTGCTCGACGTAACTTGTGTGAGCCACGCCCCTTTATAGCTACGCTTCACAGTTTGGCGTGTAACGGTTTTACTTCTGCAACTCTCGTCGTGTTTTATTTCGTTCGGACGTCGCGTTGTGACCTTTCTCGCTCGCTTTGTTCGCCTCGGCGTTCGTCGTCACAACCATTATTATGTTAGTAAAATGTGGAAGTACAAATACGCATGCTTAATAAATAATGGTGTTTCCTTATATATCTGAGTAAATGTGCTACAGAAGCCAATACATCACAAATTTTCGGAATTCGTAAAATAAACAAATATATTATGTGGGTTTTAAATGGAAGATAATAATTATTTTCTTTTAAAATATTGCGATGTGTTACACATGAAAGATCGATTTTTTTAAGAATGGGAATATTTAAACAGCACTAATTTTATGAAGCACTAATAAAATAGCTAAAATTTAGAAATTGTAAATATTAAATATAAATATCAAAAATATTAAATTACTATTAATATTTATGAAGATAAAAACAAAAATTTCCTCCAATAACAGGCAATAAAGGACTTAATTAAAAATAACTTTGGCGATTTGCCTTAAGAAAATGTCATATTCTGAGATAATATCCACTGTTCACATGGTCACTAATCTTACTCTTACTATACATGTGCAATTTGGAGGATTATAAATAAGCACAATTATCTCTATTTTACTTCAATAAAAACGCAAAATGGGGGAAACGGAAGATCGCCGAGAAAACCTGCTGACCAGTAGGGTCCTCCTGCACGATTCTCACATGCGAAAATCCGGGGACCGACCTCGCCGGGAATCAAACCCATACCGCCTTGGTGGGAGACCAGTGATCTGACCACTCGACCACCGCGACCCCTTTCTTTCGGCGAGCAAGGGCAGAACTGGCAGCAATAAAAAACGTCACGTGTGACGTCACATGACGATGATTGTTAAAAACAAACTCTCTCATCCCGTGCTAAACAGTGGTACGATTTTTGTCCCTGCTGTAATAATCCAACAATAGAAGAAATGTGCAAATTCTATTGTTTTCCAAATTAATTAAAATCACCGTAGTCACGAACAAAGCCAGATAAGGTTGCAGTGTACTCGTAGTTCTTTTGTAAATAGGGACGAGGCTAACCTAATGGTAAACCTGCATCAAACCTACATTTATATTTTTGTGGTCATTGTTTAAATGAATCCAAGATTACTTTATGTGATTTTGTGTAATGTGTTACGATTTCGTCTACGAATTGTTTTGCACATTAAATGCCTTTCCCAGGCATTTAGTGAAGAAATCTTGAAACACATCCATATGAGAATTTGACAGTAAAATCGTAGAATGTAAATTTCGTATTATATGGAGAAAATTAACAAAACTTGCCCTTAAAGTAGTCAAGTTACTACCCCACAAAATATTGCAGAATAGACCTGCTAAGTACGAACATGTAATCACTGCAAGAGTGCAGAAAGGCATTAAAAATAGGATGCCAAAATTCGTAATTTTAACCATTTTGTGGTAGGCCTAACTCAAGTTGTTGTTTAACACTTTCCTCAAAGAGTATTTTATAGTTACGACTTCATTTTAGGAGATAGGGTAGGGACACTAAATATGTTGGGTACAGCCATTAAAAATCTTGGAGCAGATGGACAGCAAATGTAGGGTAGGTGGACAGAAAATTGTAGGGTAAGTCCTCTAAAAAAGGTGGAGGCAGTGACATTAAAGGCGCTACAAATTATGGGGTTATAAAACGCATGCCACGAACAATCAATGAATCATTATATTATTAACATTTAGTAGCACACATTTTAAAAAAATTTTGCCCGTATAAGCTAACAAACCCACAAAAATTAATCGCCTACAATTAACAAGATGTTACAATGTTACATACGAAAAAATTAGCCAGCCTCTAATGTTCGTCAGCAGTAAAGTTGTTTAGGCCTACGTAACTGAATTGCCTCTACTAATGTAGCCTATTGTGAAACTACACTAGTTTAAACAGTCTTACAAACATTTACAAAGACGATTTTAATGCATGCACCATAACTTCGTACGTTGCATCAATGGAGATGGAAGACAAACATCTGGTGGAGCAAGCAGCATTGCTGGCGTTCGAACTGTTATTGATGGGGCGATGGGAACATTTCGACCAGTTTTATGAACTGCTGCCCCCACCACCACCGGCACCACCCCTGCCACCCCGGCCATACCCCCTGGAGCGAGTATACTCTCGCTCCAAGTGGGGAGGAGAACATTGTCGACGACGCCGTCGACGAGGATGCCGTCGAGGAAGACGTGGTTCCAGAGTGGAACCTACGTCCCACCACTCCTCCTCGGGCTGGGCGTCGTCGGCGCAATCAACGTCGTCGGCGCGAACGGCGACGGCACTTCGAGATGCGCGTCGCGGTGCGACGTTGTCAGGAGGCCTGTCATGAGGCCAACGCTGCCCTCCTCGGGGCAATTGACAATTATGAAATGGACTTCATTGATAAATCCGAGGAGTATGTGTATGTGTATAAATTAACCTAATTACAGGGGTGATGGAAATGATGCTGTGAGTTTTCTTTCTTGGAGAATATTATGTGATCTATTATAAGTTAAAACGTGAGAATTTTGACGTATAGTATGTTTGTTAATGTATCTAACGAATATGTTTAATAACTGTATTTTACGTTAACATACAGGTTTTAATTAACTTGTTGAATGTTAACACTGTTGCCTGATGTCATACAACCTGCCACACACTAGTGCATCACGGGTGGCGTTCTGCACTGCTGGCAGGCGTACATCTACCACTCCGATTTTATATATATTTTTCTCTTTGCACATTATACTACAGTGCATTTTTTTCTTTAAAAAACAAATTATTGGTATGCATTTCCCTACATAGTTATTACATCATCTTTGAAATTAAATAATACATATTCTTTTATATTATGTATATTTCACATTTAAAGTTACAGACACTATTACATATGTTACAGCCTTTGAAGAATGGAAGAGGATACTTGCTTATTACTGTAATATTAAGGTATTACAGGTTATCATTTAATTAGTTTTGGTAATGAATACATCTATAAATTTAAATGTAATGTATATTTTATTCAATTTTAGATAATTTAAAATTATTTAAAGAATAATGTATATATATTAATGCTTCAAAATTTAGTAAAATTCACTTTAATTTTTATTTGTAATAGTAATGTTATGTTATCCTTCCATTTACAGTCTTGGTACTCTTTGGTTTTGAAGTTTGTTATTTGGTTGTCAAGGAAAAATGGCTAGTATGTATAGCAAAGAAAGATTGGAATCAGTAAAACTTTGTAGAAATTTTTCTTGGTCTGAAATTCAAGAACGCAAGTTACTCTGAAGCTTTGAGTTCTGTTAAAATGGTTGTTGAACTCATAATTATATTCAACAGGAGATGAGTTACCATTTTAGAAAGCTGGAACAAAGGAATACGTTTTTTTTAAACCTATTTCTTTCTAGGTTGGAAATGGTATCTACAGCCAAAAATGCAAAGTAAGATGAACTTTTCCTTGCTTCTGCTTCATAGGTATCTTGGCGAGCTTTTAAAATTTGTTTTTCTGTCTGTTTTTTTTTTATCACCTAGAAGCCCAAGAGTCTCATTACTACTGACAAATGCTGCCTATATAATGTTTCCACATAAGTAAAAGAAAAAACTGCTTCTGAGTTAAAGATTGCTCAAAAAGAACATTAAATGTTTTAGTTTCCCTTTTCCTGTAAGAAAGTTTTGTAAGGAAGGATGTAGGAGTAGATAAATTCAGTGCTTATTTTCTTTTCTTTTGCCATTTATAAACCTCCACTATGCCTACAGTACAGTACTGCAAATTTTGTTTTACTTTTATTAAACTATGTTAATGATTGCCTGTTTTCCTTTTTGTCTAGAAATGCAGCTGTTCTAGCGTAATGTTAAATGTTGATTTCCTTGTATTGTCTTCAGGCAATATTATCAATTATCATTTTTTTTATTCTGGCGCCCACCCACACATATTTACGACACATGGATTTCGTTATAATTTTCTACAGCACAAAAATGGTATCTAAATTGAATTTTTTGCTATAGGTAGACCTAGACGAATGTGCAGTAGTTATAATTTGGTAATGTCAAAAGGAAATACTTCGCAACTTCATTCGTTACACAAGGTTACTTTAAAAGATTATATACGTGGTATATTACCTTACCAACTACTTGTTTTTGTACAAAAGGGTTACTTTGAAAATATTAAATACGTATACTTATATTACACTGTACTAATATACAGAGGGTTTTCATGATGTCTTTATCAAAACAGGTAACACTGTGGTTTAAAGTGTACGTACATTTCGTACTTGGAAAAAATTCTGCAATGTACGCATACTGGTATGTGTTTATACTTGGACAGCACTTGGCGGTACTTGCTTGAAAATATTTATGTACATTAACAATCAAACATTTTATCTACACTGAATTCTCGTAAGAACTCGGCCTTACACTGAATACAGAGGTAACGCTTATAACGTGTACGTAATTTATTGTGGTACAGGTCGACAAGCTTGTGAAAATCAATGTACGGGAAATGATGTTTCAAGTTTACGATTTTAATGCTAGGGGAACAAATATTGCGCAAGAATTTATCTTGCCCTCTGCCTAGAACGTAGACCAAAACATCGTCATAAACTGTGTTGTTTACTACTTTCCCTATATCGTCGTAGCCAATAATACCGCTAGACCATTTAAGGTTACGTGTTTCATATGTTTGCAAACTGAATTTCTTCTGTGTTTCTGAATCAAGGACTGGCCAGTCATAGGGGGGAGAAAGGTAAATACCGACGTACTATAGTCAGTGTCCAAAATACTTATGGCGATTTCTTTAACAATGAAGGGTTCTGGGAAATTGTTAAAACCCTGAATACATGCAAACATTTTTGAAGTCATAGAGTCTAACACATTACAAAAGCAATTTTTTTTTCAATCACTGGTTATAACACTGTTCTCACACAGGCAACACACAAATTCTGGATCGCAGGGTGTGGTGTACGTGGTGTTGTTAGGCAGGAGTGTTGTATGGGTGCTATTGGTACAGGATTCAAACCAGCTGCAGACCATCTTTTGACACTTGCGCAGCACAAATATTGTTCTGTCGTTGACTTGTGTAGGTTCTATATATGTTTCTTCATCTGTTACATACAACTCGTCGGCTGTTGTTGGAAGCTCGATGAGTGGTGTGATATGTACTACTGGACATTGGACAGTGGATCAGTTTGTGATTCTCCTGTTGAAAGGATTGTTAATGTTCTAATAGCCGTACAAGAGAAGTTCACCGTTGCAAGTTTGCAACTGTGTTTCATCAATGTGCGGTTTGTACAGCACACGGCGATAGCCAATTTCTATGTTGTCTTAACTGTCAATCTTATCCGGTGCAAATATAGTTACACTTAAACTTGAATATTCTGATGTTTTTACCACAGACATAACAGCAGAACTGTTATCGCAATGAAGACACGCAGCATACTGAGAGGAGCTGTCACTTACTTGTTATCATGACTAGTCGCCATCTTGTGATGATATGGTGGTGGTGGGGATGAGAAAGAGTGCTGGCACTTACTTGTCGACTGGTTGTTGGCTGAGGTTCAGTGGCATGTGGAGTTGTCTGTATTCAATAACCTCTTCTGAAGTAGATGGTAGAGGTGTAGTCGGCAACATGGCTGCCACCACACAATTCTCCCCGCAGCAATCAGTCACTTATTGTGAGCATTCATACGTGCAAGGGCTGTGCGCCATTAACCAATGCCAGTTACCATCGCATGACTCGCTGTATGTACGTGGCCTCATATGATAATCTTCTTCCTCTGGCAGCATGTACATTATCGAGGCGTAACCGCGGGTAACACCTGCGTATGTCGCTGCAGGGTGAAACGGCAGTGACATCTTGTCAACTGAATACTTGAAATAAGGTAACCCTACTTTATATACTCTTCAGGTATGTGGTAGGGGTTACCAGTTTATACTGGTGATTCGTCCAGCCAATCCTAGCCGAGCTTCGGAAGTCGAGAGGAGAGGACGTATCTAGCGGTGAGCCTGCAGGGGAGTGGAGACAGGGGTAGGCAGGAGGGAATTTAAGTTATAAAGATGGGGGGAGAAGCTTCAGGGTATGACAGACGGAGGGGGTTAGCATTAAGGATAGACTGGGGGGTATGCTATAAGGTAATTGGTAGGGGTATACTGTAAGGTAGAGGTAGGGGTCGTACAGGGGTATGCTATACAGATGGAGGGGGAGTATGTCATATGGTTGGGGAAGGGGAAGGAGAGGTTAGAGGGGTATGTCTTAAGACAGGGGGAGAGGAAGGAGAGGCTACAGGGGTATGCTTTAATGCAGGGGAAGGAGAGGGTAGTAGGGTATGCTATATGGCTTAAATAGGCTAGTGGGGTATGCTATAAGGAGAGGGGAGGATAGGCTACAGAGCGTATGCTTTAATTAAGAAGTATGCTATAAGGTAGAGGGAGGGTAGAAGTGTATGTCATAAGGAGAGGACAGGAGATGCTACAGGGGGTATGGTACAAGGTAGAGGGACATTTTTAAGGGGTAGATAGACTGAAGGGGAGGGGGCAGAGGAGGGGGTATGTCATAAGGACAGGCAGGGATATGCTATAAGGTGGGGGAGAGGCTACAGGGGTATAATATAATGTGGGAGTATGCTATAAGGGTTACACGGGCTGCAGGAGAGGGCAGGTATGCAGTACAATACAGGAGAGGAGACATACAGTTCCCCTTCATGGTGGTTAGGCACAACTTGTATCAAAAGGGCCCATTCCCCTCTTTTCCCCTCACTTCACCTCACTTCCCCTTCCCTTCTAGGAGCGGGGTTTAAGCTCTCTGCTTATCACAGACCTCATAGCACTTAGGTGCTATTCATACCAAAGGGTCCCCAACAACTAATCCCAGCCAAGACCACGCCCTCTTAATGGCCCTGTAGGCCAATCAGAGTCCTTGCACCACCCGGGGGAAGGGGACTAACGCTATTCAAATGCAGGCTATGCCAGTTTTGCTCACAGTTGGGCCCATACATACCTGTTTCCCCTACTGTCGCGCCAGTCTGGAGTGATTACTGCTGACGATTCCAGTGGGCAAATCATTGAAAGTTCTGGAAGGTGCGACCGAGGGTTATAAATACCTGCCTGTAATGTTTTAGAGAACTTTTGATTTCCTCAGTTTTGTTAGAGATTTTGTTCGTTAGACTGTTTCTTAGAGTTTTTTGAAGCTTTGTTGTTAGGACTGGTTTACTTAGAGATTTTCTTTATGTTTGAATTGTAGAGCTTCAGAGTTTCGGTGAGCATGGCGATGCCCCAGTGGGCTAGGCGCCGGCCTTAATGCTCGTGATGCCAGGTGGCAGGTTTTCAGTTTAGTTAGTTTTTTTTATTTGTTATTTTATTTCGGGTGGTTATAGAAATTTCTAAATTTTTCTGTGGGGTAGGAAAACTGCAAGTAGCCTGAGATGGATGAGACTTCACTGAACGAGAGCATCAAAACCATAAATATCCAAATAATTTTTATTTACCTATTATTTTGCCTTTTCTTCGTGTTCGGTATTTATTATAAGTCACAGACGTGAATCCTTTTACGCGAGTATTTGCTGTTGGTCAGTGCGATCGTCGTTACTTCTTGTCTCACTATTCAATGTCTTTAATCTGTATTTCTTTATTTGTAATAATCAGACATTACTACTTTGTGGATAACATCAAATCAGATCTTAATGTAATGAAATACCCGTTCATCACCTATTTATATCTTTTTAATAAATTCACAGTTTAAAATAATTTTCTAAATTGTACACATATTTCTGAATACCAATAATGTAATATTTATTTCGGTATAATTTTAGTTTAATTTTATGTAATAAACACTAATTATTTGAATTCATTCATTTATTTCAAGTAATCGGTCTGTAGTCCCCTTAACATTAATTGATAGACTCTAATAGTATAAGTTAGTTATTTGTGTCACTAGGCTACCAGGTAGAAGTTTTGTCTTTAAAGTGGTTCTTTTTATTTGGCTTAAGGCACAAGGAGCTACATATTCATTTCCCCTGAATATCTATTTAATAATTACAGAGTGTATTCCGATATTTATGGTTTATCATTATGGTTCAGTTACTTGCTTATTTATTCCATTATTATTACTGTTATGCTTTCTTTTTCCAACTCGTAGTATTAGCATTCTTCAGTACACACACACTCCCCACTTTACATCACTACATACAAATCAACACTTATGCATATTTCACATTTACTCGCATTTAATTTTTACTCTATCTTACTGTGCCCAACCTCTTGACAATATATTAGGGATGGGTTGAATCCAAAATAATCTCTGTTCCGGTGCGATTCCGATTCTTATTCATCGATTCCCAGATTCGGTTCATGGATCCGGTTTTGGAAAATTTAACTATACCGTTAATGTCAAGAAATTATGGTCCTTTTCCCTTTTATTGCTTACATCTTTAAAAACAAGAAACAATATGATAAAACTATTATGTATTTACAGACTTCAAAATTTTAAAGCGTCTTTATGTACACAGGACTTAATTTCCAAGGGTATAACAGTTCTGTTACCATCGTCAACCTATAAAGTACTCACCTATATTTTAAACCTGCGAATTAAAAATAATAATTGGGAAACAAAAACAAGAAGTTACCAGCATAAATGATAAGCCTACTTTCCTCAAAGTGGACGCAATTTAACCCTGGAAGGTGTAATCGTTTACGTTATGAAGGAATATATATTGATACTATTTATTTTAGCGTATGATACACGAAATATATTAAATATAATTTAGCATGCTAAGAATTGTGCAATTACATAGTTTAATAAAATTGGGGAAAATTTTTTCTGAGATGTCTACCATAAAGATAAATTATATACGCTATTTTAAAAATATAAAAAAAAAAACTGATGAACGAAATACACAAAAGTAGGGTCAGTATTGTATGCAATATATCTTTACCAGGTTTAAATACATTCAGAAAAATATTTCCAAAGATATATGTGATTATGCTTGTTATGAATATATGACAGTCATTCGGAATGAACAAAATATACAAAAGTTAAGTTATCTTTGCATGCTGTACATGTGTATCAGGTTTGATGAAATTCTATATATATATATATATATATATATATATATATATATATATATATATATATATATACCCTAAAATGTGTAATACTTTGCTAAAAATATAAATATTGCCACCATTTTCAAAATATGAACAAAGTATGACAGAATACACAAAAGTTAAGTCAGCAATGTATGCAGTATATGTGTACCAAGAATGATGAAGTTTTGATAACTATTTCTTAAGATATAGGATACTCTGTAAAACATAAAAATGGCCACCATTTTGAACATAACATCCTAAGTTATGTAATACTATGCTAAAAATATAAAAATTGCCGCTGTTTTGAAAATATGAACACAAAATGCGAAATCCATAAAAGTTCGGTCAAATATGTGTGTAGTATATGTGTACCAAATTTGATGAACTTGCAATATACAGTTCCTTAAATATCCGCTAGATCGAAAAATTTGAAAATGGCCGTCATTTTCAAAATATGAATAGGGCGTAAACGATATATATATATATACATATATTAGAGTAACGTCAGATTACAAAGTTCTATATGTGCACAAAGGTTGATGAAATTCAGTCCGCTGGTTCAAAAGTTTTTAGGGACATATATATATATATATATATATATATATATATATATATATATATATATATATATATATATATACATACACACAGAAAGGTGATCTCATAAGCCCACTTTTTCCTTCAAAAGAAGGCTAATAACCGTTATTGTAACTATTGAATACACTCTGAACTAAGGAATTGAATTAACCTGACATCAGAATAAGATAGTTTCACTATATCTGCAAGTTTGTCTTCAAATACACAAGCATTTTTATCCGTTCAGGATAAAGGCGCTTCCTTTTGCTATCACAAATAAAGTTTGCTGTACTAAGGATATAATTCGTGAACCTGAAGGTAGAGCCAAATAAGGGACATTTTAACATTTGACCAAGCGAAATATGTTACGTTATATGGTTATGGTCACGCTAAAAATGCACCAGGCAATGATGGAGTTGGACTGCACGATTTACGCTTTTCTCATATAGAGTAAGTAATATTCGAGAGATGGATAGTCAACACTTCGGTTGCTTGGCGTTCGCTGTGAGTCATGACCGTGTATTGTGTGGTCCAAGGGATCGAGATTTTGAACATGTTTTGTGGCAGGGATATGAAATAAACGGAAAGTAATGCAAAAAATTCACAATTGAACTATCAAACACTCCGTAGTGTTACAAGAGGGCCAAATAATACCGAAAGTTACTAAATCATGTTTACGTTGTTTTTTTATTATTAAAGTAGGCCTAAATCATAGCGCTCCAAAGTCCAATGTAAGAATAATACGTGATCACGGATTTGTTTACTATTCTCTAATAATATTTTTATTTTTCACAAAATCTATTGCTTGATAAAATACAGCGAAACGACGAACTCCTCTAAAATTGTTTGTATGTACACGTACAAATCAAGGTTAGGTGTGACGGGAACCGATTTAAAAAAATAATAATAATAAATCGGATTCTAGGGGCCGATTCGAGTCCGAATTTTTGGTTAAAAACCAGCGGAACCGAAAAAATCTATACCCAACCCGACCCACCATTAATATACAGGATGAGTCAGGCTGGAATGTGTTGACTACATGTGGTGATACCTCACAAATAACCGCGTCGAAAATGTGGTTTCAATTTGTCCCTAAAATGAAATTTGTGGTAGTCATGCTATCCTGAAAATATATTTGTGAATTAAAAATTAATGAATACCCGAAAACTACTACATATTATAATAACGCTACTCTGAGCACTGTATCAACAATGACTGTTCTTCGTTATCAGACATTTAGTTTGTTTATATCACTGGCCCATCTTTGATGAAATGGTGTGCAAGGTCTTGCTGTGGCTAGTAACTCTGGAACACGTCACTGTTAATCACGGTGTATTACATAACATTGACTAGGTTCAAAAGTGCAATAAAAAAAAGGTAGTCCTGTCGGAAAGTGCTTTAGCGAACCATTTTCGAGAAAATGGCATGTCAAATTTTTGCCATTCAAAATACAAAAATTGTACCGCATGAAACATATGCAGGCAATGCGACTAACTTGCAAGGCGGGTAACCGAACAAATATACGTGTCACAATGATGCGATTTCGACAGCTATATTAATAGAAGAATGAGTATCTCAGATGGTGTAAAAGTAGGTTACATGCACGGTAGAGTGGTGGCATTCTGTGGTAAGGGAAACTGTGGTGTTAAAATAAAACCCACGAGTATATGGCAATGTGCACTACGTTTTAAAAAAAATCACAATTCCAGGTAATCCCACTGAGAGATTAACCTGTATCGCTATGGAAACTATACAAAACAGACATGCCATTGCTGGCGTAAGTAATAATATACGTTATGTTACAAATTGTTTTTCTTGTTATGTAAACGTTCAATAATTAACATTAGCAACAGGTGTGTAAACACTTAAATAAATTGATACTGACTCATTAATTCAGATACTAATGATTGTACTTTGAAAATAAGTTACGATGTAATATAAAACGTAGAGCGAAGCAAGAAATTAATTTTTTTTATTGGTTTTAAACCTTTAAGAGAAATTTTATGACCACAAGAGAACGATTTTGGAAAATGCTTTATACTAAGCATGTAAAGACTTCGACAAAATTAGTTAATAAAAACTGCAAAAATATATTACACCTGTCCGATGATAAGAAGTAGGATAAATTATGATATGTGTGTACTGTTAATACCACTTTGGTCACATCACAAAATTATTACGCAGTGCACTCGTCATACAGTTTATATTTTACGTACTACAATTAATGGGTAATTCGGAATGATTTCTGTTAATGTCTGGTAGTTAGCTGGTGTTTCTCTTAGCGAACAGTTGGAGACGATGAGCGCCAGGGTAGTGCAGCATTAGACTATCCGACGAATAACAAATCTGGAACTTTGGCTTACTTACACACTTCAGAAGTGACACAAAGTAACCATGCAGGAGTGGAGTAACGAGGAACTCAGTAACATAAGTTTAACATTTGGAGAAACATCGGGCAATGTAGCTGCTACGTGAAAGAGATATGCGGGAAAATACCCAAATGAGGCGATTGCACAGTAGCACAAATAGTCATTGCAGGTAATAGTAACTTATCTTCGAAGAACTCTTTACTTTCTGAATAAATGAATCAGCAGCACATTTATTTTAATATTTGCACAACTGTTGCTAATGTTAATAACTCACTGTTTACATTAAAAAAACGCGATTTGTAACATCACTTGTAACATTACTTACGCCAATAATGGAATGTCTGTTTTGTGTAGTTTCGTGTCCATAGCGGTACGGGTTCAACTCTCTGCGGGATTACCTGGAATTGGGATTTTGTAAAATGTAGTGCACATTATCATAGAGTGGTGTATTTTTATTTAATACCACGGTTTTTCTAGCCACAGAATGTAGCCACTTTACCCTGCTTTGTAACCTACTTTTACACCATCTGAGTTACTTATTCTTCGATTAATAAAGCTATCGTAATCGCATCATTGCCACCCGCCTATTTGTTTAGTTACCCGCCTTGCAAGGCAGTCGCAATGCCTGCATATGTTTCAGGAGATACATTTTTGTATTTTAAATGGCAAAAGTTTGACGTACCGTTTTCTCGAAAATGGTTCACTCTAGCACTTTTCGACCAGACTTCCTTTTTTTATTACACTGTTGCACGTAGTCAATGTTCTGTAGTACAACATGAATAACAATGACTGGATTTGTTTGTATGGACATACTCCATTGTGAAATAAATGACCGTCACAAGAAAACTAAAAGTAAAAATAAGATAAGAAAACATAAATAAGCAGAGTATGCTTTAGTCATCAGG
>PNEQ01037375.1:29206-39206 GCA_003012365.1 Medauroidea extradentata
ATATATATATATATATATATATATATATATATATATATATATATATATATATATATATATATATATATATATATATATACCCACCAACACACACACACACATATATGTATATGCAGAATTATTCTTAATTCAACAGACACCTCTTGGGAGGTCATTCCTGACGAAGAAATATGCCGAAAACATATACGACTTATTGTCTAATGTGGATATTAAGTGCACTATTGAATGTTTAAATTATGGAGTTTGAAAATGTGTTCGCGAACGTAAATAAAAATCAATGCAACATTAACGAACAATTATTTCGTGTAAAGTTTACATGAACGAAGTTGTCGAAAGGATCCGTGCACATTTTGTAAAATAATGCCCTTAACAGTATTAAATCACTAGCGGAATCAATTTACAATCGATTTATTTGTGCAAAAAGTAGTAGCAATGAATTTAAATCAAATTCTTTTGAGCGACTTATAAAGAAAACCACCCAAGGCTCTCGTTCTCGGTCAAATTCATTGTGAAGTAGTTCTTAAGTTAATGTGTAACACCTGGTGCTATGCAACCTGTGTAACGTAAGCAATGCGGGTTGTCTACCACAAGGTTGCTGTGTTATACAACTATTTCTTACGGACATCTAGGCCAAGTATTCCATGTAAATTGCCACATATTCACCTATTAAAAACTGAATAGTAATACAAATTGAAATGGCGAGACGTTACTAATAATGATAACTGGTACAACGTATAAATTACAGATATATAATGCCTGCAATGCTCTTTAAACCGCCGTTTGTGCGGTGTTAATGTTCACGGAATAAGAGAAACAGACGTTCTCGGATTTTGGCCCACCACTGTCAATGCTGTAGAAAGGACTCTTTCATTCTAACCAACGTGTCTGCTTTTCTAGAGTGGTTTTTATTTTTTCTATGTTCTGTGTAGTACAACTGTGCACATTAAGTCGCCAGGTAACAGCATTTACTGACCTAAATGGAAAATCAAAACCATTCGTTTACCTTATTCAGTCCTTTTTAGTGTCTTACTTCGTTGTGAGCAGAACACCGACTCTCGTTTCACCGCGTGGGCTAGATGGCACAATAATCGACACCAAGAACCCTCGAAACGAGTTGGAAGTATCCATAATATGTGCCAAACGTTCTCCCAATTGCTCCTCAATGATTTCGTTTACGAGAAAATATTAATGGCTCTACCAAATATGAAAATATTGTAAGAAATATACATTTCAATGGTATACAAACGTTTTATCTGTAATAAAAATCTTAACCATGCCGTGTTTATTTTATGTCTAGAGGTACGTCAATTTCGCAAATACATTCCAGGTCAGGTTGATCGCCAAAAATAACTTCATAATCACGTGTGTGATTGGCTGGCGGCTGTCACGAAACGCATTTGACTACTGCAAGCCAGTAGTAAATAAGGAAATGAGTCATAGAGCTACCGCTTGTAATGTTGTAAGCCAATGAATAATCGACTGTATCCAGAGCGTGTGCAGGACTGAGCAATCTAGGCTACTGCCAGATGAATCCGTGAAATTGACGTACCTCTATGTCATAAAGCAAGTGTAGGTGGGTTGCACATTTTGCTTTTACGCAAGAGAAGGAATGACGATGCAAGTTAGCACAGTTGGAGTAGTGTATTGTACAGTGAAGATGGTACAACATAGTTTATAATGGAGCGGTTCACTTGGGCGTACGGAGCAGCTCATGTAAATGTCGTATTTATCAAGAGCGGCACCCAAATCGACGAGTTCCACATCATACCAGGTTTTTGTCAATTGATCGGCGGCTGCGGGAGAGTGGGTCTTTTACTAGAGCTGACGGGCAAGGTCGTGGTAGTGCTGTGAGAACGCCTGTCATGGAGGGAAGGATTTTCGTCAAGTGAAGCAGAATCCAGATACCAGCACACGTGCTACTGCGCGCAGATTACGGACGAGTCAAGCAAATACGTGGCGTGTGCTTCACGATGATTTACTACGCCTCTAGCATCGTCAAAACGTGCAGGTAATGTGACGTCGTGACTACCCGCAATGCTTGCAGTTCGCCACGTGGTATCTACAACAATGTCAAGCAGAGCCGCAGTTCGCGGAAAACATTTTTTTCTCCGACGAGGCGTGCTTCACGCGAGATGGTGTGTTCAACTCGCGTAATATGCATTCATGGGATGCAACAAATCCTAGAGGCACGTCTTATTATTGTCTTTCGAGCCGAAAGTATTTTCTACCACCAAGTGGTTCGCAAGTGTTTTTACATCGCTAGTGTAATATTAACTTCGATAAATGTAAACGCTAACGAACTAGACCCAGTTGTTTGCAACACAGGTGTAAATTACCTTCTTAGTATTCTCTTTAGTAACGAAACCTCCCACCTTCACTCTCGCCTCCGTGTCGCTCTCTCCTGACGTCAGCACAAGGTACTTACCAAGACGATGTTGGTTCGATTCCCGACAGGGTCGACCCGGATTCTCGAATGTTTGTTTCGTGCCGGATAAAAATGTTGGTCTGCTAGTTTCTTCGGGTAGCTGCCCTTTCACTTTACTTTCTATTTCTTACGTGCCTGTACCTTATTTTATATCAAAAGCATGTTTTTTTAAGTAAGAGAATCTTGAAATTGTAAATGCTATAGAAAGTCCTCCATTTACTTCATGGTTAGGTTCCTGTAAACAGCGACACAAATTAAAACAGGTAAAATGAGACAGACCTGCAACCCACAACATACAGCCGAACATCAGTTAGTAGATGCATGTTGCCAGCCACCCCCTTCCAAACCCTTCGATCTAGGCCAAATTGTGGCTGTAGTTTGTGGTTAGTTTGTGCGCCTGGCATCGCTCGTGCCATGGCAACGTGCGAGTTTATCACCGACGTACAGAGAAACGACAGCATTGGAAACTAGTCCAGCAACTTACCAGCATATCGGTGTAGTTATTTTAAGACTTTGAGCCCTGGTTAAACTGTTTTTGCGATAATATATTTTTAATCTTAAAGCACAGCAGATCGCAAATATGTTCAGCAGTTTAGTTTTAAAAAAAATTTCCATAATGGATATTTTTTAAGGCAAGAAATTATACTATTTCCACTAATATGTCGATTAAAATAATTTTGTTAATTACATTAATTTCGGAAACCGTAGCATATTTACTGTCTTCAAAAAATAACCAACATGACGAAAACCTGTTTTATGGAATGATTCACGTAACTAGCAGCATACCCCTCCCCGCCATTCACTCCAGACACAAGGTAGGTTGCTGTAGAAAGACCGGTCTGTCTTGAACACGAGTCTAGAGCCAGCCAGCTGTCAGTCTACGTGAAGTGCAGACTCTTCACAAAGCTGCTCTTCTCTGTTATATTTAGCAGCAGTCTTTCTGCACCTCTGTGCTTGTCCTTGTTCTCGCCTTCTGCAATAGTTTGCTGGGAAACCAACCGACAGCTGGGGAATTTTCAAGGCCCCAATGACATAGCTGACTGGTATAGCCTATTAGCTTAGTTTTGACTAATGTCTACAGAATTATTGTGTATTGCTTTAAATATTAGAAGCCTGTAGCACAGTTTTATTCAGATAAAATATTTAATTTAGTAGTAACAGTATTAGTAAAAATGCCTTCACTTTCTTTAAAGTACTACAATAAAACAAACGAAAGAATGACACATTTCCTGAAATATTTGTTAAAAATATTACAAATGCTTCAGTGTAATTTAAGAACATTTGTACCTACAAATAAACTAACTTAATACGTTTAACATTAGACTCTCTAATGCGACTGTCATCGTAAGTAATTTACTGTTACCACATGATTAAATAAATTGCAAACTTAAAAAAATTGGATGTGTCAAATGTTACATTTAGATTGAGTCGGTCGAATGGTTTCAGAGATACAGCTTAGCGTCTAAACACCTAACCAGCTACTTTTTCGGACGTAGTGTAAAACCACCGTTCACCGGAATAAAAAAACTTTTAGTGGTGGGAACTCACAGAAACCGAAAGACGGATAAGTCTTCTTGTAAACATTTCAGAGAATATTAAATGTACACACACATACATATCTACACTCTTGACTCGAAAATATTCACGGAAACAAGTGCAACCTAAGGCATAAAATTAATTTTAACAAAATTTGTTAGTTGAATTTTTAAATCGAAAAGAAATATACTTTAACTATTCTGAAAATTAGACATTTATTTAACATTAGGAATTCCTTATTTACTTTTTATATCAATAAGATTATTAATTATTATTTCTGGAGATTTCACCAAAACTGTAAAACTGTTGAACAAGTAATCAATATCGTCTTGAAGAATATTAAGATAACTCATTCATACTTACATAATGTTGGTTTGTACTGTTCGCTTCCTAATACCTCAAAGCTCAGAGAGTATTTCTCGGCTCCAACTACTGACTCGCTGACTGGATAGCCTGGAGTAAATGTGTCGACATTCAGTGACCACTGCTTCATTGTCCTACATATGCACTCTACCGCAAGTATGTTGAAGTGATGCAAACTAGGTAATGAACTTTTATAATATATTTTTTTAGAATCTAGTATCAAAAACTAGATGTTCTTTGCACTAGCTTGGGTGATTTTCGTTCACTCAAACTAATTTTTTTCTGTTCAGAATGATTAAATATTCGGACCAATACGTGATGACATCAGTTATTTAAAACACCAAACTGTGATTCGGTTTACCTTCGCCAAACGTCCAACAAACAAATAATTTTTAAGGGACAAAGTTCAAGGTTACACATTAAGGTACAGAGTTAGCCAAGTTTACGGTAAATAAGATGAGATATGTAACATTACAAATAAATCAAAACCAACTCATTACCTGTTTCCATGGTTCAAGTGATACTTTGCAACTTGTTCGGCAAACGTATATAATATGTTTGTATAAAATATTTTCAAACTAACAAACATTAATTCTAAAGAATCGTTAGAAAAATAAAATTACACGAATAAAATAATTTATAGCCTACAAGCTGTTACCTTAGTGTCGGTTAGCGTTGTTTTAAATTAAATGTTATAATATATGCATATTTACTTTACATACACATAGAAATGTGTTCATATAAATTACCAGAAGAAAATAAAATATGGATATAAGCATAGCCTCTGTATGTCTCACAAACGTTTACTTTAACTAGTCCAAGTTAAGTAATTCGTAGACGAATGTAATTCACTTTGCAATTTTTAAAGAAAATTTTATATTAACAGTAAATTAATCAAAAATTAAAAATTACATTGTATTGAAGTTTCATTTAAAACTCTTCAGCACTTCGAATTTCACACGTTTAATAATATATATAATTGTATTAATATTAAAAGTTGTAGATTACGGGGGAAAAATTAAATTTTCCGAAAAAATTTTTCGAAATAAAACCAAATATGTGATTTCTAAATGGTGCAAAATGTTGTAGAGAGTCATCAATATAATAAAAGTTTTAGAATAAATTTTGCGAGAGGCATTTTTTAAATAAATTTATTTGGGTACCATATGTATGAATGTGTGTGTGTGTGTGTATATATATATATATATATATATATATATATATATATATATATATATATATATATATATATATATATATATATATATATATATATATATATACATATATACATATGTGTGTATATATAGTGTTAAGAAAGTTATTTCATCAATAGAGAGGATGTAGTATCGACCAAAACGAGAAGAAAATGTCCAGTTAACATAAAGTCCGGAACGCATACTTCATGAGCTATGAAGTACAGAGTGCGGCAACATAACTTCCTGTTTTGAAGTGCACGATATTCAGGCTGTAGATGTCTTAGCGGGGAGGGAATAGTCTCAGTCGAGAGACGTGGGTGTAAAGTTTGGTTTCCCACCACTGTAAATCACTGTCATGTGTTGGAACAGTGAGGAGTGTGTGTGAACATTTTGAAGGATTTTTTTTCCCCCGCCGTGGCTTAATGAATTGGACTTAGGGAACATTTGGTTCCAGCATGACGAAGCAACGGCCCACACTTCAGGGGCATCGAGGGCTGTTTTTAGGGAACAGTTCCCGGAGCGCCTCATCTCAATAAGTGGCGATTTGCAATGGTCAGCCCTCTTCCCTGATTTGGCCTTTTGTAATTATTATATTTTTGTGATTTGGTATCCAGCGTTTATATCAACCGTCCAAGGACCCTTCACGTCCTGAAGGCCAACATCCGGGCAGAACTTGCCAACTCACCCACTGCTATCCTGGTACGTGTCATGAGAAACGCCAGAAATCGGCTTTCTCAGCGAATGGATAGTGGGAGACGTTTCCTACCAGATTTGGTTTTCAAAACTGTGTAAATTCAAACTGTACATATGTACCTCTATTATTTTAATTAAAATGGAAACAGTATGATTCACATGATGGGTTTTGTTGCCGTGTTAAGAAAGGAATTTATTTTGCCGCATCCTGTATGACTGTGTGTGGATTTTCAGCTGCTCACACGTTTCCGTTATGGGAATTGACAATTTCGTCTCGCATGGACACTTTCTAATTTGTGAACAGTATCATTGTTATTATCTGTGGAGCTTCACCACATCTTTGTAACAGCTGTTGGGAGAACTGCAGTCTGGCCGGATGATCGTCTGGTCGGAGGACTTGAACACACAGTCAGTACAGGACTCGAGTATAGCAATTGTTAATGCTGGATCGCCCAGACAGTTAGATAACTAACCCCGTCACTTGCTGCAATACTAGGTCCCATACTGGCTCGTCGGTTGCTTCCATTTGCCAGACCACAACAGATGATCTTGTCCCCATTCCCCGTGTTGAAGTATAGGCGGCCATAGTGCTGGTAAGATCAACGAGAAAACTGACACGTACACTCGTGTAAAACACGCGCCGATACTAACACAACTAACACAAACCTGCACTGTATTTTCTGAGACAACCCGACCAGGTAGTTCCTACCAGCTGCTACAGCGGACAATTGTACACGTGTGTATACTGCAGCCTGTAAGTCTTCCATATCACATGTAGAAGATATGTCGCTTCACTCTCGCGACTTCGGACATTCTACTCACAGTTCTTCAAGTATGCCTTTCAGAATCTATCTTTACTGCACACATTCTTCTTATTTTTATCCATACTACGATCTCTCTATAATTCATTCTTACAGAACACATTTTTATAATTTTTTTTAAAAAACTACAATTGTTTTAACTCTTTGGCTGATACAATTCTTAATTTGGTTATGGGACAATTTTATTATAATCTTAGGCCACTCTTCCATTACAAAGTAAATAAAAGTTGCGCATTTACAAGAATCAGCTTGTAAAGTTATGTAAAAACATTTATTACCTTATGCACTACAGCAATAATGTCGCGGGTGATTAAAGTAGTCTCAATTTTACAAATACCTGAGCACACTAAGGGGATACCTTTTTTTGAACATATTGATCGATGAAAAAGAAAATAACCTACGAAGACCTGCCGGATTTTACAAAAAAAATTCACTTTTACAAAAAAAAAATGAAACTGGTTGCCAAAATTCTTTTTGTGTCACCTCGTACAAGTGCTCTAAAATGTACAAGAATTTTTTTGTAAATATACACAGAAAACTAAATACAGACAAAGTTGTAAATATAGAGACATATGGGTACACTTTCAATCATTTACTGTAAAGTTCACAATTTGTTTTGTAAACACACGAACATTATTTTTGTAATTTAGTTCCAAAAAATTTATTTTGTAACAGCACATATTTTATTTTTACTGTGTTGATACAGATGTTCTTCACTTGAACATGTTCATCTTTACGAAGCGGTTACGCGAGCTTCGGACGAGTTCATATCGCATTCTTTTCTAGTTCTATGTAAACTAGTTTCGTATTTAGTCTCGAGCGACATATCTTCTCTGCGGCTCATCTATTGGCTACTTCGAATAACGAGCTGTGTAACAAATATGGCTGCTTTTTGGTCCGGCATTTAGCACTTGTCAGTTAAATTAAATAAATATTTATCTTTAAGAAGTTTGAAATTGTTTTACACTTACAATTGAATTGTGGTTCGTAGCAATATGGCAAAGTAAAAAGTCATGAATATTGAGTATATAGGTGATAATTAAATACTTAAGATGTATTGTTTGTTGAGGTTACAAAGTTTCTTGATTTAATTGTGTAACCTTGTAAATATGTTTGGCTTTAAACGCGTCACTGCAGAATGTATTTAACTGAACATGTTAAATCCCTTCTAGTTTAACTGTGGCCTTAGAAGCTTGGAAGTGCGAAACACGTTAGGGCGATAAAACACGTGCATCAAGCACCTTTACGTGCAAGTCACTGAACTGACATCAGTCTTCTCACCAACAACTTTCCTCTATAAGAAACTAAATAACGCCGCTGTAACACGCAATTATAAATATTAACGTGTGTTTTGCAAGCCTATACCGTTTCAAATATTCTATGCCAAAAAAGCTCCAGACTTAAATGTAGCTTAAAATCCATCAACAATTTATCCTCCATCATTAGACCCTGATCACCATCTACCTATAAATTATTATTAAGACTATTCCAATGTGCCCAAACACGATACCTCTGGTGTAAGATGGTGAGGAGTTCGATAACCCGCGGAGTCCAGATGATGCTGCTACATCAGATCAAGGTGACAATGTTATTGTAATATTATTGTAGTCACAGGATACTACATTTTGAATTGATCATAACAGTATAAATTGATCATATCCCTACAACTACTAGAAAAGAGCTGATGATCTTCAAACGGCTGCACAAATTTTCTTGAATTAGAGCTGAGATCACTATCGATCCATTCACCTTTCAAACAAAAAAATCTAATAAAAATCTGTTCATACATTTAGGAGCTACGATGCCACAGACAGACAAACAGATACAAATGTTAAACTTATAAAAATCCTTCTTTTTTCATCGGGGATTAATATCTGCAAAAATACCAGTTTTTACAATTTTCGGACACTATAAAATATCGCCTAATGCTTAACGGTGAACCTGAAAAGTGTTTACAGACGTGTAATGTAACACGACTGATATCCCTAACCAGAGATCTCTCATAAAAGCTGAACAGTTTTAAATATTTTGCCGAAGCTCTACTCGTCGTTCTGCAGCCGGGACAGGCGGGCACCTTAACAAGTAGCGTGTTGTCGCTGAGATAGCTGTGGGACACCTGCCATTGTCGTGTTATTTCTGCCCGCCTGGACTAGGCTCGTTGGCCGAGGTTGTGCGTCTGCTATATATATATCCCGTCCCGACAGCCTATCTCCTCCGCCTGGCACACGCAACCCGCCACCCTAACACATCTATCTACACAGCTGCACGGGATCATTAGAAAACTGTCGTCGACGATGTGAGACCTAAGATGACGACCAGGGACACGCCGTCCGTCTATTTTCGTGCTTCAGTAAGGTCGACATGCAGAGTTGGGAAGACACGTCTTTGTTTTCCAACAGCTCATTGTGGTACGCGCAAAATTTACGTGAACCAAAACAAAAATATGTGCTTTAAGACTAGGCCTACGTCCCATAAATTTTTTGATCACTGAATCAGAGCAGATATCAAAAGACAGTTCTCCAGTTTTATGAAATTTTTACAATGCAATTTGATTATTCCAATTAATATTACACTATGGTTTCGGCAAAACAAGTAATTGATGAAATTCTCTAATGTACTAATTTACTAAATTCATATTTTCTTTTGTGTAGAAAAATATAAGATAACGTGGTAAAGGCAATTTTAATAAAATTGAGGAACAGTTTATGCTCTCATTAAGGAAAAATAAAATAATTATCGTAAAGACAGTATAAATTATAGATCAGGGCTTTAAGGGGGAGAAATAGCTGTTAATTATATAAATACAATATTTTAGGAATAAATACATTTCGAGAGTCGATATTGAAGTTCTGATTTCATTAAGACACAGAGTAGTATCCGTTATTAAAATTTAATATTGATTGAATTCCTGAATTAATTTATCTTGCACAAACGCGTTGAGAATAGTTAAAATTTAGTTCATT
>PNEQ01037375.1:41706-61195 GCA_003012365.1 Medauroidea extradentata
TTCGTATATTTGTAAGTTGTGAGGGCATTGTCCACAACATCGCAGTATCCGTTTAGTGCCGTTTTCGATAACATTCTTCAGTTTAAATTATATACCAAATAATTAATGGCTTTTATCTCTCTGTTATTTTGTAACGATTCTTGCGATAGGGATAAGTAACAAACTAAAGAAGTATTTTGGACATACGCCATTACAGGAATTGGTGTGTCACAGAAAACCAGAGAATATGCACAAACAGACAAGAAAACAAAAAAGGACTTTGTTTGTAACTGGCAAACAAAGGTAAGCAAATACAATTCCACTAGGAATACAGTCAGTGATATATAATAAAATAACAGAAACAAGCACCCAAGCATCAAAAAACCAACTTATAAATAAGTAAATAACTCTGATTATTCCACTAAAGAATTCCGCCAGTAAGTATGATACCACAGACAAAAAATAATTTCAACAATAAACAAACAAATCAAGACGAGCGACAAAACTGGATGTAGACGACTCAGCAGAAACACATACATCTTGAAGAAAGTGAACGAACCAAATAACATAATAATTGTGGACAGAAAGACAAAAACACAGATGAACACAATGGTCTACTTGAGACAAAACGAAATGTGAAGTTTCAGAGACTGTAATCTGTCCCCGTATTCAGGCACATACACAATCGTAGGAGCACCTGCAGACTGAGTATGGGCACTGGAAAATAAGGAGTTTCTATACTCTTATACCCTTTTCTGTCCCGACCGCTAGAAAAGAGCCATACCGTGATTAGCTGACTGAATTTCTTGTGGAATTGCATATGCTTACCTATGTTTGCCAGTTGCAAACAAAGTCTTCTTGTTTGTTTACTTGCCTGTTTGTTTGTGCGTATTCTCTGGTTTTCTGAGACACAACATTTTCTACAGTCGAACTTTCAAAATTCTTCTTTATTTTGTAACTAGTCTGCGTTGCAAGCACGCTCAAAAATAACGAAAGTCATTTTGTTCTCATATCTTCCGGGGCTTCAGTTAAGTACATCGTATAGCAGCTGTTTACCTTTGAACAAAACAAAAACATGTATTACTGGCACAGTTAATTGGCGACACGATAATTACAAAAGCAGATGATCGGGAGTGAAAATGTAACAATGAAGACTGTAATCCTGTCGTTTTTTCTGCCATACAGCAGTGTGTTACCTGTTTATAAAATTGAAATCTTGTTTACAATAGTTTATCGCAGACTTACAAACTCTTTTTTGCTACGATAAGGCTTTTGTTGCGGAGTAAAAAAAAATGAACATCTGCAAGTGGAATCTGCTGCAAAAAAACTATCGCTTAAAGTATCTAGTAATAGTAACATAAAACTCTGTTGCCATTAAACATTTCAATAGTAATATTAGTTGTTGAAGTTACATACTTTTAAAACGATATTTATGATAAAGAAAATCCATGGCTTTACTACAAAGAAAACCAAGCTGTCATCAAATCAAACTTTATGTAGAAACATTGAATAACAGCAAATATAATGTTTAAAGAGTTTCTTAACTCTAGTCTAAATCAACATTTATTAGTCTTATGATACGTTGCCTCAAAATACAGTTTTCTTTGCCACAAAGGTAACGCTTTCGCTGTGCGACCTGCTAGTTGTTCAGTTAAATCATATACATAGTATCGTCAGTATATTTGATGGCGAATAATTAAGGGATCCACAAATGTAGCGTTGTTATCTGACAGTAGGCTGGGCTCCAAGCTACCGTCGGCATTCTGACTTCTGTTATTGGCCGACAGTTTGTGTGACGCGGCTTAAAGACTTTTCAAACCAATGATATAAGGTTAACTGTAAAATATCCACTATTCTTAGAGACAGGAATAATTCTCTGGTTCACTGACCTGAAGACCAGCCTCCAAGAATATCTGCGCACACAAGTTGAGCTCATTGACACAGTGATATAACATGATTGGGTCTACATTCAGTTGCTTCTTCATGATTGGCTCAGGACTATTCAGGAGATGTCAAATGAGGCACGAGCCAATTACGAACGTGACACTAACTTACAGATGTATGAATTCTAACTTGTACCCAAGACAAGACGTGAAATGTCAAGGTCACTAACTATCCTCTAATGAAGGCACACAAATATACTAATGTCCGGAGCCAGTTAAGTCACTGAGTGTGTTTCAGTAAAGGACAGTGAATTCTACACTTATACCAAATAATAAAGCGAAATTCTCGCGTATTTACGTTAAACATGTTACGAATTAGGTAAATCATGTTCACAGTACTGAAAAAAGTCAGAAGCTGGCTACAGAAGATATTTCCCTCATCCCTTAGCAGTAATACTAATTGCATTAAATGAAACAGTTCGTAGTAAGTGCCTCTGTCAATTATTTCTTTTGGAAAAGTTAAATTTTTTCTGATGACAGCAAACATTTTCTGACGTGGGCATAAAATATTTGGCAAAGGCAGTAAAACCGAAATTTTTTTAACCTGCCATAGAATTGTTTTCCGCGTTGCTGCGTACGAAACACCGTGATTTTGTATTTTGCTGTTGTTCGAGCCGAGAAACAGTAAGTACTATTTTCAAGAGCTCCACTGTGCACACAATTAAAATAATGTTTTGTGTGTTGCCAGGCCATTGCGATACCCAAAACGAAAAAGAAATAAGAATCCCGAGGTAACGTAATGTGCTTTACGCCAATACTGTGACAAAAACTTAACACTAGAACTGAAAGTAGGAGAGGAAGTGGCCATAACCTTCATTAAGAGCACAGTCTATAGCAATTTTCGTCGAAATATTTTCATTTTATGATTGTACAAGATATTTTTTTTCTAATTTTACACACAAATCGTAACCAAATGATGCTCTTATGAAATTGTGTCTATCATAGTTTTTGCAAACTGACTCGTAAACGTCAAAATTTGTATTTTACAGTTTTGTGCACGCCACTAAAACCAACTGTCGTACCAAACTGAAAAACTCACTGTGTATAACAATGTTCTAAACTACACCTTGACGTATATAAAATAAATAATATAATATATCAGTATTTAAACAAAATTCTAAACAAAAAAAAATTGTTTTAATATATGTTAAGTTGTGACCTACAACGTTCTTATTCACTGTGATTTTTTTAGTTTGTTATGTTAATTGGTTTTAGTTAAGCGAAAAATACAAAGTTTGAACTTCACGAGTCTTTTCGCAAAAACTGTGAGAGACACAAAAAATTCTAAGAGCAAAATTTTGTCACAATTTAGGTCTAAAATAAGGGTAAAATATCTAGTACAAGTATAAAAAAAATATGACGATGAAAATTGTTGTAGACCGAACCCTCGGAACAAACCATCCCAGAATGCACCGAGAGTAACTTCGATTATCCATGAAAAATCGAAATAAAGACGGCCTAAGCTTGGAATCGAACACGAATACCTCCGAATGCGAGTCAAACGTATTAATGATTCGCCACCTAACGCAGTTGATACATACGTTGATGGGTTAAACGGAAATAACATTACGAGTGTTATGCAACAGATTTAATTTCCTACGTTTGAGACGTGGAGGCACAGGAATAATTATGGTCAGACATACAAGCTATGCGATAAGCATAGCAGGCCGACCTATTATCGGCGTGCTAAAATATTCTTGAAACAAATGAAGGCTAGAAAACCCATTTTTAGTCATTTAAATTACACTCAAAAACATATATCTAAAAAACTGCATTTATAAAATCACTGAATCATAGCTCGAAGAGTGATTTTATAGATAAAGCAGTCTCGTGTGACAAAAATAGGATTCATCACTACGTCAGAGTTGATTTGTCAGGTACATAAAGCCTCTCAAAGATGTGTGTCTTATTTAAGTTGTTTCCATGCCATAACTTAAGAATCAGAATAACTACACATAACGACGCCTCCTTATAGACGATAAGCACTTTATATTTATGTGAGAATTTTCGTTGTGATTTGTTACGTAGTGATACTTTGTTATTGTAGGCCTATAAATAATGTGTACATGAGAGAGAGAGTCAATGTGTTTTACAAGCTCGCGTTATTTGTTTATATATTGTTTTTTATTAGAGCAAGAGAAAAAAATTAGTCGTGTTCTTCTTGTAATACTTTGAAATGTATCTCAGTAAAATTTTAAAGTATGGACAATTAAGAAAAATTTATTTAAGCGAGTGTGTACGAGTTCTTAAGAACAATATTTAAAATTCAGGGATGTTGGTTTACAGTGGGAAAGGTTTGTTGCTAGGAGTCAATGTAGCAGATTCGTGTTCATCATTCTATTTTCTTAATTGGTGTGCCCCATTTGACGGGGACAATCAAAACTCTAGTGCACGACTACTGTGAATCCGTGATTCATCTGTAAACAGTTGGACCATGTCACCTAACCATCATCCAATAATACAATCCATAGGTTGATATATCGGTTCAATAATACACTGCCACGAAGAATTGATTTAATAAATGATAAAGCAGCCGAATGTTTGATATCAGATAAGTGGACACGTGTAACGTCAACGACAGACGTGGTAGGAAGACAGACGGACCCAGTGGTCCCAGGTGGCGGTGGTCTGATGGGGCTGGGCTCGAGGAGTGTTTGTTTGTTCTCGGCCGCCGCTGTTGTGGCTGGCCCCAGGGAGGGAAGTGCGATTGAGGGGCGTGATTATTTATCGGCCTGTGTTTGGGAACCGGACGCCAGACGTTACAGAGCGCCCCAGGACACGTGGCACCTGCTGCAGTAGGCCAGTGTGTGTGGCCACGATCCTACACTTTCCTTCTACTTCCTCCTAGGAGAGGGACGAGAGTAGTGTGAAATAGACGCTCCTGTCGCACGGCGAGTGTGTTCATGCCAGTTACACATTTCGTTCAACACAAGAGTTTCCTAATCATCGAAGCCACACTCGATGGTTTTACAATGTTTTTAAAGTATAGTTTTTCAAAGCAACACAATTTTAATTTCGACGAAACCTTACATTGTTTTGTCAAAAACGTGTGAAAATTTTCACCTGACTTTTGGTAACTACAAACCTCATAGAATTTTAAATATTTTTTTCAACGTAAACAGTACAAATTTTGCTACGAAAATAATCCAGTATATATATATATATATATATTCAAACTGCGGTGCATTATTTTGCTAACTTCTACCCATATGGTCTTTATTTGACAGCTCTTAAGTCTTGGATTTAATTTAAAGAATTGCCATTAAATTTGTTTTGTATCTGGTTACCGTTGTGAAAGAAAATCTACCTTATAATAATTTACATGTCGCAATTCTATATGGACCATTCCATGGCAACTTTCATGCCAGATTATGTGAATTAAGCTGTTTGAAAACATTTTACACATATCGTCTGGCAGAAAGTTTCCTGACAGGAAGCTTTACGATGGTGTTTGTTTATTTTCAGTAGGCATTATTTTAGTATTATAATACACCGTTAGTTTATAGAAAACAATAGGCGTATTAAATTAAAAATTATATTTCATTACAGTACCTATTTTGTAATGCCTGCCACATTTATGTTTTCTCATATCCACTTGCATTTTAAACTATGTTAATGATTGCTATATGATACGTATTCATATTTGCACATAATATAATCCTATCTCTGTTACCGTTACACAGTTAGTCACATGACAAGCACAAAACGACAAACGGAATCCTTCTTTCCGTACAAGTTGCGAGAGCTTGCAAATTAATTTAAGACGTCGCGTCTCGTATTATCTTGTATGATGTACAATTTGTATGAGACATTTTTTCCCCCGAAATTTAATTTTACATGTGGTACTTCTCGCACGAATCTCGCGTCGTGAAAAAATTGTTTTAAAATTAAAATACCATATTACTAAAATATAACTGGTCATTTTTTCGTACTTCACTTAACGCCTGTCTGTTTGACATTAATGTGGAAACATTTTTTAATAAATTTTAAACATGATTTGTCATTTTAAAAAATTGCTGAAGCGTAGTCATGACGTTTCTTTAAAGCCGTCTGTGTAAGTCGTTTGAGATAAAATCAGTGTATAATTTTAAAAAAGAAAGAAATCACAAGTATTAATATTATTGTAAACAAGTTTATATGTTTTAGTACCATATCTTTCCGAAATTCATGAACCTTAGTACGCATATATTACTTAGTAAACTGACTTGCATTTCATGCATTTCGTTCATCATGTGTTCACGTGTTGATAATAGCCCCAATTTTTATATTTTAAGAATATTATGTCATATCTAAGGAAGTATGGTTACGAATTTCATCAAAATACTACATACAAGGAAACTCATTTGACTTTTGTATATTTCGACAGAGCCGTGTTCATATTTTCAAAATGGCGGTCAGCTTAACATTTTTGATCACTTTTCATAACCGTGTATTAGTATTTAATCAAACTTTATACCCATGAAGAACCAAGTAAGTTGACTTTAATTCAATGCATTTCGTTCATCGTGCGTTAAAATTTTTCCAAAGGCTGCAATTTTTAAATTTTTAGCACAAAATGTCTCATCTGAGGTAATGTTTCCGAATGTCATCATACTTGGTACACATATACTGCATACTAAGCTGATATTACGTTTGTTTGTTGCGATCACCCTTTGATCATACGGTCAAACCGGCGACCATGTTTGTATTTAAATTATAGCACATATTAGGAAACATTTTTCTGATTTTCATAAAATGTGGTACTCATTTAGGCCTACTTACCAGTAAGCTGCCTCGACTTATATGCATTTTGTTCTTTTCGTGTACATACTTTCGAATTGGCTGCTATTTGAACATATTCTTTTGAACACAAAATAAAAAGTTACAAGACTTAGTTTTCAGGATTTCATCAAAATGGTTACGCATTTATTATTGACGTTTATAGTTTGAATTAATATATTATTTGTATTTTCAAAACGGAGGTGGTGTGAACGTGTTTTGAGCACATGAGAAAACTGAAGAAACATTTTCAGAACTACTTTTTTACTCAGTATACGAACAGTGCTAAACAAAGTGACTTGGCTATGACGTTTTTATGTCAGCCATTTGAAAATATTATGAATACACGAGATATCAAAGCAACTAAATTATTTTGAAAATGTAACTAACCTAATATTCATTGAGTACTTTGTAAGATAACTTGACCTTTATGGATTTAATATATGCGTGTTTCTACTACTGAAATTGGGGTAGTTTAAACATTGTTAGATCACACGAGATATGTGAATAAAAATTTTCAAAAATTTCATCAAATCCTGAATACAAATAGTTCTTAATAAATTAGCACAACGTTTATGTATTTTATTTATCACTGTTATTATTTACACAGTGGTGTAATCTCTATATATAAAAATGAATCCCTATTTACCTTGGTCACGCCATCACGCTTGAACGGCTGGACCGATTTCACCATTTTTTGCTGTGTTTGTTATTGTCAGGAGAAGGTTCTAATGAAAAAAATTTAAAAATTGCGCGGAAAAAATTATAATAATACTTATTTAACGTAATAACCATATAATACTTCTAATTTAACCTTAGCGCTTTGGACAATATAAACATTTGACAAAGAGGATGTAAAAACACCTGAATATCGTTTAAAACAAATGCTTAGATCGGAGTTATTTTATTATATAAAGAAAACTGAATTTATAAGTGTACATCACGGTTAGTTCAGAGCCATTACGCCTTGAGAATGATATAATTTCGTCAAATGCTAAACAAATACGAACATTGTTTTCCATAATTTTGTCTACGTGCTTCCTGTCTTAACGATGACTATTGAAATCAGTTGTTATAATTAATAAAAAAGTGTGTTTATTATTCTAATGCTATATGATATACAATATTCTTAGTATATAAACAGTTTTGTTGGTATTCCGACACGGGAACAGGCTACATATAACTGGCCATGTGAAAAACATGGATTTCCAAGAAAACAAACAAAAAAGAAAAACACTTAGCGACTGCCCTTGAGATTTATTTATCGACATTCATTATAACAATTCGATTTCAATAGTCATCGTTAAGACAGGAAGACGTCTGTCGGGTCAGCTAGTTTGAAATATTTTAATCACACTCTATATAAAAATGGAATAATAATGAGAATTTCATCGCGTTAAGTTGATATCTTAAAAACTGTTGTTCTTCGAAATTTTGTTTTGATATTTAGAAATATATGAGGATCATTTTCCAAAATTTCTTGTAACCGAGTACTCATTTAGTACTAAGTAAGGTAACAATAGTTTAAAATTGCTGGTTCATGTTGTGTTCAGTTATGCGTGTGTGTATATTGCCTGAAATTCATATGATTGAATCACACTAATATTTATTTGTAATACGTTTATGGCAAAAAGAAGTACATTACCGATATAAAGAAAATGT
Organism: Medauroidea extradentata; assembly: GCA_003012365.1. NCBI lineage: Eukaryota > Metazoa > Arthropoda > Insecta > Phasmatodea > Phasmatidae > Medauroidea > Medauroidea extradentata. Next base: position 50,049 of record PNEQ01037375.1, read on the forward strand.
ATTATTTGTACACTTTACCATCCAACTTTGAAATAACTAGTTATTTTTGTAGGTTCTCTATGACAACTGATAGCACGATTACACATTAATTCATCATAATGTTTTATTTTTTGATGAACGTAAACTACCTTCACTTGTATTGTTAATTTACACCCACTTTGAGAAAATCAGGCTGCATTAGTTATGCATCGGATAGTGCAGACAGTCTCTGCCAATACCTATTTTTCTACTACTATTATTGATTGCACCTGAAAAGTTTCTCTCACATTATTACACACCATCGTGAACATTCACATCTGACAACTCACTGCTAGACAAATTTGTGCCAGAATAAACACGCCATAAACCAAGCTTAGGTGTTGGTGCGCATGAGCCACACGGAGCAGATATCTTGGTGCACAATCTATCCTTAGTTTACGTGCAAGTCGATTATGAAACTTATCGTATAAGGCGTTCTAACTGCAAGGTCACAGAGTACATAACGATAGCTAAAACGACAAGGTAAGCTTTTATTCTGTTGTCGTACCAGCTCCCGGGGCGTACAGGGATATAAACAATGTCACATGGATTCAAATCGTTGGTTTATATAAACACTTACCTATATTGTTTCAAACACTTTAATTAGTTTGCATATGAACTAATATTTAAAATTAATAACTGCAACGATTCAATGTTCAACATCAGATAGTAACTAACTATATTAGATGCGACGTAAAGGAGCCAATTTAATAGTTGTTGTTGAACTAACTGTCGTGGAATTCAGTCATGTAAACAAAGCCACGTGTAATCTTAGATATTAATTTAAACAACAGCTTACATTTAGAGCAATATTATAATTGGTTTGTACATCAAATACTATTTATAAATGGACGATATTACGTTATTTAAGAGTTAGTTGCATCACATATTTTGAAACAGTGTCTACCAAACTCCAGTCTAACCAAATATCCACTACCTCCGACACCATGACAGTCCAAAGAGAAAACTAGTATGATAAAATCACGAACTTCGTTTCGTTGAAAATTCCAATCCTTGCAAAATTATGTTAAGGGCAATAAATAAACGTTTTCGAAATACTTTACAATTGCTGTCGCTTCTGTTACTCCATGTTTATTCTGTGGTATGACGTCACGCGCAAGACACTCGCCGAAGACACTGAACAAAATAGTCGATTACATTTGTCTTCGCCATAAGGCTTCATAACATTTACCTATATTACATGTAAGTTAGTACATCTGACGCTTAGATGTTCGTGTTGCTCGAAGAAAAAAATTAGAGTAATCACTTATATTAACTTCGCCAATGTAGAAATTGCAAGGATCTGGTCGCTTAGTTTTTTTATAAATGTTGACATTTGTTCTACGGTACGATGGAAGCTAAACATAGTAGGGTGACTTACGAAATATTACTTCATTGCGCTGTAAAATTAAAAAAAAAAATATGCATGAGAAATGTGTCTAACGATGTACACAAATTATTTTTACACTGTGAATTATAGGTTAACCTAGGAAAAAAATGTGTCAGTCTAAAAGCAAGAAATAGTTTAATCGTTTGTGTAACGGACTGCTAATGAAATTTAATGTCGTTTGAATGCGACTGCTAGTAAACATATCAATAGTGTTATTCAAATTTCGTGTAACATGTACATTAACCATAAAAATAGCTTCCTCTTTTATTTTCGTTTTGTATGTGAATGTGGTTTGCTTCCATTACCTGTATGTTGATTTACCCTCATATGTATGTGAGTGTGGATTTAATAATTACCATGTTTACTATCCAGTGTACCGTTCCTTAGCAAGGCAAATTCACTGATGAGTTTGTGACAGGTATTATAAAATAAATTCGAGCAAATTTCCTGTATCTCCTGCACTTTTAGGGCGTTTACACTATAATTTGATAAATGTGTTTATTAACATGCTGAGGCTGTTGAAGTGTGCTTTAAATATCGTTTCCTTTCTCGTGTAGTATTACCCATGCGACTCATATGCAAACTTATATCGACGAAAAGTAGCATAAATTACATAAGTTAATATATTACAAAATAAAAGTAGACATGTGTAGCTTACATAGGATGTTCATTATACAAGTGAATCTTTGTGAAAATGTGAATAGTAGAAAGTTCATATCCAGAATGTTTTTTTAATTGTATGGATGAAGCTGTGTGCTTAAAATTTTAATAATTAAGATAAACAAAAGCAGTAGATTTCTGATAGGTTAATGTTTCTTTGATATTACTGTTTGTGAATAACTTTTATAATTATGATGACAATAGTACTTACAAACTTGTTTGTACTTACTAAAAGGGTATCAAAAATGCACATATAGCATTTAAAACTGCATGTATTTTAGAGAGGATATGAATTCTTTACACACGTTGCCTAATGCTGGCCGCAAACGTATAGCAAATTTCTAAAAATATGTGGATATGGCTACATTTGAAACCAATTAAACCTTTTATTGTTTTTACAATACGAAATAAAAATATTATTAATAAAGTTTTAGTACATTTCCTAAATTGTCGGATTCTTTAAGATATTCTTTGCTTCAGAAGCACTGTTCGTTAAGAACCCGAACACAGCCCTCTGGTGAAAAGTTTAACACATGTGAAAATTTCCTATCAATTTAACTGTACTAATCATATTTCATTTGCAGCAAAGTGTATTTACATTTCAATTTAGGAAGTTTTACAACAACGTTTCAAGTACGTTTGCCATTGTCACAGTAAATTTAAAATTATTATAGCCTTTCCTAACAACTCGCATGGTTATCACAAATGTAAGGCTGCCCATTCCTTACCTGTAAATTATTCTCGTGTTTTCTTATAAGTTTACACACAAGTTGTGAAACTACTAAATTTAGCTAACCAGTGTTCTGTTTATTATTAGTTAAGATGTGTCAACTCAACTGAGGCACATGTATTTGGTTGAGACTGTGCTAAGACGCTCAGGTTTGTAACTGGGAGGGACAGGTTCACATATGGCTCGTCATGAACGTACAGCGTCATAATACGACAGTGGTCGCATTTTGTTGTCAGACGTCTTAATAAAATAACATCCTTGTTCTGGCGGGGTCAAAACATATCAGTTATCGACCTGTTGCCTGGGTGTTCCAAGTAACATGCTTCTTACTGCCTGGAAGTACGTAGGATGTTGCATGCTGCCTCGGTGTGACTGCCACTTTATACGTACACGTCAATACGCGTACGTTTAACGCTTGCACGTTCTCAGTAAGTTTATGGTATAATTGTTTTACCATATACGTAAATATACCATAACGCACCCGGCAGTGGCTGTTCCACGCGGATGGGGCCGGAAGGTGTATCTTTACTAGTGAGTCGAGGAGACCATATTCTAATTTACATCATCAAGAAATCACGTGGAATATTTATATGTATCTTGACTTATTTTACGTACGCAGTGAACAACATAATACTGACAACTGCTCGGTTGTCGCACGACTCTTGCTAGGGGTTAAAATCGACCTAGAAAACTGTACACAGCAAGAAATAACAAGAATATAATTATTCGGTTATAACTGGCCACCGGTGAAAAACACAGTCAAGCATGGTTCATTTATTGGACCGTGGTCGGTATTATTGTCTCATGCTTCAGTTGGATCATGAATTCAGACACATACAATGTTTCCTTCTGGTAGGTTGATCACAACCGATCTTTAATTATTGTCGTTTAGAATACATTAGTTAACATATGCCGATTGTAATTTAGCCCTTTACTTTCTCAGTAATTAACTAATTAAATTCAATGATAGCTGCAAGCACTGTTGAAATATTGTACGAAATTTAATCGCTAAGACGCGTAAGTTAAAAAGTAGTATTATAATCTACGTAATGTCCTAAATGAAATGTTCTAATAATATAAAAAAATCTTAACATGAATTTAAATGCACGTGCACTGTATATAACAATTGGTTTCCCCTGTTCTTCCATTATATTGTATTTGTTCTTTAATTTGTTGTTAAAATTGTATTTGCTCCTTATACAACACGCTTTAGACCTGAACGCACACTTGGAGTAATAAAACATTTTCTTTTGTAAGTAAACGATTTATATAACAATTAGTATGTCATTCAAAGAACACACAAGTTTATTGCCTTATTGCTTGATGTTGTATTCAATTATATCATAATAACACTGAATTATTATTTATCTCCTTTCAAAACATATTTTTGAGAAATTAGTTAAACCAACATACAATAATATAATTTTATTTGTTTATATGTACATTAGTTTTAAGTCCTTAGCACATTTTACATTCATTTGTTGTAACTACACTTATGATTGCAACGGTGATTTCGAATAGACAAATATAAACGAAAATAGTAGATATATTTAATATTAGATAATACATAATTTCTAATTGACCAAAATTTCTTACTTAGACAATCGACACGTACTCACTTTACTCGTTTATATTACCTTCTCCTAAAGCTGTTAGAGACAGCAGATCTAACTGTGTAGGGCCTAAATCTCAACGACGGTTGAGTAGTACTGAAAATGAGTAACGGATGTCGCGAATGAAAATTAAATGCCCAAAACAACTTTTATATTACACCAGCTGGTTAGTAAGCAAAGACACCACTGAAATTTTTGCAACAAGTATCCTCTTCCCTTTCTCCATATTTACATAAAATTAATAGTTAACTAATCCCGCAGCGAAAAATCCAAATTCTTTACCATAACTATTTTTTAATTATTTATGTTTAGAAACCATTAAAGTGAATAAATTCTATCCAGCTATGCCTAAATGAATCACTTAAAATCTGTTGTAACATAGAAGCGGAATAATTCTGAAAAAACCGTGACATAACTAACTGAAACTGAAATACAAAAGTGTAAAACGTATTAAATTTTATTAATTGAAAAAGTGCTGAAAAATATACTACTACATGTGGTAAAATTTACAATTATGCCTCGAACTATTGTTTATCAATGAACTATATGAAATGAACTGACAACACATTACTGACATACAAGTATTATGATGGAGGTTTGTGAGAAGAAAATACAACCAAGCAAGACACTCGTCGTGACCTATCGATATATTTCTGTACTTATCGCAAATCAGCGAAGCAACGATAATAAAGCTCAAAACAACATATCCGTACCACATTGAGCTTGAATGGATTATGAGTACTTGTGTTTCATAGTACTTTTATGGCTGTTGTATTTGAAATATAAATTCAATAAATGTATCCGAAGTTCTCTTGATGTAACGATGCAAAGTGTAACAGAACCATTGTTAACAACGAATTGTAAGCAGTGATGAGAGGTGACAATTTTTAAATTTGATTTTAATGTGCTCACTTTACAGCGAAGCAGCTATACCAAGATGGAAGACTCACAGAAGAAAAACTGCAGTAATTAATAATGTAGTGTCGCAGGTTGACAAGCATGTGCTGGACTGCGCCCATCTCTAGAAACTTGGCGCTGTTCAACGAGTTTATTTTTGTTACTGACGAGGCTGGGTCCCAGGTTTCTTCGTCCCCAAGGTCGAGCGATCCCTTCTTCTCTACTCTGAGGTGGGTCAACTGTCCGTGACTTCACTCATGTCATGCCTGTCCGCTCTCATTTATCAAACCTTACAATACATAGTTCTAGATAACTATTTTACTGCATGCATTTGAGTATAACTGTTCTCCATTTGCCGTCTACCTAGCGCTGTACAAAGCTTAAACACGTCCTTGTCACTATGTCATATTTAATGATACTTTCTAAACAATTGCACTTAAAATTTTCATATAAAATGTGCGCTGTAAACTTATTCAAAACTATATGTGGTATTGTGGTGCGATTTATGTGTCAGTGGTTGTATTATAGTGTATTCTATGGTTCAAGGTTGTTGTTATGTAACGGATGTGAAAACACAGGAAAATGTGCGTGTAAAATAATAAGGCATTAGTGAGTGAAGAGATTTTGGTCAGCACTTAACACATGTCTGTTTTGCGCTGGTAAGGGGTATCATGTTGTGAGTATGGAGCAGTGCTGGAATGAACTTTAGCAAAGATTGTGACTAATTGTTCTGTAAGAGGGACAGAATAATTGAGCATAATTTCTGGTTCAGTTTATAAAGTTCTGGCGTCACGAACGCCTTACTACAAAGGTATTACTATGGAAAAATGCTGTCTTAGAAAATTCACAAGAAGTGTTGTCACTGATTGTCGTTTTCAGCTTACTGTCCAAAGGTAAAAATAGGCTAATGAAAGCACCTTTCTGTCTGCGTGCCTGCAACTTAGAATGTGTGTGTGTTTGTGGTTTGTTAATTTGTGTCCGCGCGTGTGTATAGGTGTGTGCGCTTGTGTGTGTATATACCCGTATAATTTTTTGAACCGTTGACCGAATTTCATCAATCTTGGTACACATAAATATTTAGATACCCGACGAGACATTTGTGGAATTTGTTTACTGTGTTAATATTTTTTTAAGTGACGGTAATTTTACCATTTTTTAGATGACACTGAATATTTAAGGAACTACATTTTACAATTTCATCAAACACAATATTCGTAAAGAATTTAGTTAGATGACTTGAATTTTATATATTTATTTAGTGGCTTATATATATATACACACACACACACACACACATATATATATATATATATATATATATATATATATATATATATTCGTGATATGTCGTATCTGAGGAAATTTTCCTCCAAATTTCGTCAAACTCAGTACACTTATATTGCTTACTAACACGTCGTGACTTTTGTCCGTTTCGTTATTCTGTGTTCATTTTATCAAAATTGCGGGTATGAAATTTTTATATTTCAAGCATAGTTTGACATATCTGAGAAAATTTTTTGCCGATTTGTATTAACCTTTGGTACAAACGTATCACTTGGTTGGTTGACTTGACGTTTGTGAATTTAATTTACCTTACCACTATTTAAATAAACGGCGGCCATTTTCCACATTTACAGTAGTATGACATCTGCAAATATTTTCCCCTGATTTCGTCACGCTTGGTACACATAACGACATACACAGCTAACATCACTTTTGTGTGTTTCATATTGGTGACCATGTTTATAGTTTCCATAGTAAGGCATACGTGAGGAACTGATTCTTCCAGAAGTTATTAGTTTGTAGGGACTGGAACATTTCGCGAATTCAATTACCTGTAGGCTAGAATCCATTATACTACGCATACTCAAGCCCCGTCTATTCGTTCATTGTTCCACAGAGTAGCAGCTAGTGGACCAATAGTCGTCGCTTGCGTATGCATAGTATAATGGATTCTGGCCTGCAGGTCATTGAATTCGCGAAATTTTCCAGTCCCAATTTATTTGGTTACGCATATAATTCTAAGTAAAATGAGTTGACATTTGTGCATTTCATTAATCCTTTGGTCATATTTTCAAAACGTTGGACATCTTTCAAATGTTACGTATTTACCTAAAATTATGTTTCCTTAAATTTTCATAATTCGATAATTTTTGCCACATTTTAAACCATTATTGGTACTGCAATCATGATCTTCTAAGAATACGGTAATGATTTTAAAAAATAATTTCCTCTTTAAAATAAGAAATCGTCAAATTCTATTAGCGAATACATATTAACAGTAAATTGATATATTAAAATGTACCAGGAGCGCTAAAATTAGCTCACAAAGAAAAAATAATTCTACATGACAAAAATATATCACTTTCATATTTATTTATTTTATAATTAATTACAGGTTTTTTCTTTCTTAGGTAACGTCGCGAAAAAATAGTGTTCGTCTTGCAAGTTATGTGTTTTAGAAGTCATGCCTTTTAAAATTTAAGTTCGTGTTTTCTTTCTTAAATATTTTAAAATAATCGTATTTTTGAATTGTAAAATAAATGTGTTGTACGAAAAATATCGAATGACTGAAATATTCAGAAAACCAAAATTTAATGACTTTCTATGTATCATTTTGGTACGTTTTGGAGAAACCTACATATCAATTTTAATAAAGAAACAGTAACGTAAAAATGTACATAATATGTAACAAAAAATTATGTTTCTTGAAATTAGGTGAAAATAATGTTAACTTCACGATATGTGCTCACAGGATGTGTGTCACATTAAACTAGGCGAACTTTTGTTGCTGTGTAACTGGATCCTTCTATGTCAGCTCGCATTGTGGCATGTTTACTGGCTCATACAATACTCCTCATAGAAGATTGTACCAGAACAAGTGCGGCAGAAGGTGTCGTGTAATGTCAGGTTTAATGGTGAACTATCATCTTCGCGTAAGGGCTAACGCTGCAGTTGACGTGCATGTTTCGTCGCCTTCATCGCTCTAGTCGCACCAGGGCGCGCAGTATAATGCTGGAACCACAGTACCGCAACAGCGCGGTGACCGTGATTTGACTCTGTATACTCTCGTTATTGCGAACACTAGCTGCCACGCGACAGATATTATTTAACGGCGTGGTCTACCGCAATTTTCATCACTGTGTTTGTATTTTTCTATTCGTACCAGTTATTTTATTTTCTTGTTTTAGACACAATATGCGACAAAATTTTCCTCTTAGAAAAGTTTTCTATCTCGCATAGTTTTTGCTTAAGGGCTTGTTAAAGTCAAAATTTGCACGTTTTCATACAAATATACAAATATACAAACAAAAACACGGTGATGAAAATTGCCGTAGACCGTGCGACTTAATGATGACAGTTACTTGCCGCTTCATACGAACCTCTTGTACGACAACTATTGATGTTTACCATATTGCATTATTTTCCGTACGTTTGTGACGTCTTTTACAATATTCCTCAGGTATTAAAATAGTTTCTGTTACACTTTTGATTATGTAGCTTACTATGTGTTTATAAAATAAACAAATTATCTTAGAATACAAAGATAAACAGTTTACTACCAACTCAATAGTTTCCCCAACAATTAAAATACGTTTTCCAGCTTTGCGTGTCTTCGTTACGAATAAAATATAAATAATTTCTGTTCTGAAATCGCTTCGTCCCAGTGAGTTTTGCTGCGCTGGCGTCATAGAAGCCTCTACGCTGATTGGCTGTCAAGTTATTGTATTAGCTTGGTGCACATCACGTCGAGTTCATCGTGCCATTGTGATTCAAGAATAAGAAGCAGGTGATGTGATCGTACCAATAAAGCTGCGAAGTAAAGAGTTTCCTTGAACGATTCCCGCAATGTGTTTTTATACGACTTCATTCCTGTCCGGAATTGTCTTATATAATATGTTTGTTTACAACAGCTAACGCTGTCTTTAATTTATATATATTTATTGCTATATATTCTGTAGGGATTTCCCGCCACACGGCAGTATTCACTCGCTATGGCGTATGTAAGGAAACTGAACATCCTCGGCTGTCAGAGCAGAGCCGGTCCATGTGTCACTATGAAGGCTTGTCCTAGGACTCTGAACAATCTCAACACTTGACCAACCAGCTTGAAGACCTTGCTCTCATCTCTAATTGTAGATACACCGGGGAGACCAGCTATTCTTAGTGATATCTGAAATAGCCCCCGCGCCCCGCGTTATACCTCTCCTCCTGCCAATCCCCTCCGAAGGTCCCCGTTTCGATCCCTTACGCCACGGGAGAACGAACTGTACTATGAAACTTTTCACAATTCACAACTTTAATTGAAAGTATCCAGACTATTGGTTTAAATCCTGAGACGTTTGTGAGTTTTGTACCGCCCCTATTATTATTACTACTATTATTATTTTTTTCATTTTAATGAGCCAAAGGCCAGTCCTGTCTATGAGAAAGTGTAGGCGAAGTACCACGGTGCCCAGTTTAGTATGTTCACTTCATCGTAGTGCAAGGCCGCCTATGCTCAGAGCGTCATTACACAAAATTGAAGACCTCGAGGGTAAATAATAATAGCCACCATTCCTGGAGTTTTCAGCTGATGTCTGGCGAGCAAATCAGTCAACGCGAATGCTCTCAAGCAAAAATGTCAGCACTCACCCAGTAACCTACATTCTAAATAGCAAAACATTAACTGGTTCCAGTACACTCTGACTTGGCTCGAAGCCAACTGGCGGACAAAAGATGACGTAAACATACATTACGGCTGCATAATGATAGCATTTGTGTTGTTTGTATGTGAGTGGTGTTAGGTTAAGTGATGACGATATTAAAGGCCCATCTAACCGTAAAATGTTGCTCGCAAAGGGACATTAATCTTCTTTTCTCATTGCATTCACGTATGTGCACTCTTTCATTTTAACAGCGTAGAACATCATTAAGTTAATTATTATGGACCGTGTTAAAAATATTAAACTTGCATGGTACTGTAAACTAGACATTATGTCACTGTAATATTAATACAACATAAAGATAGTTCAGCAGGCGGAAATAAATTAAATAGTTAAGATATTTTTATTTCTCATAAAAGAAACCCTTTCGGGCTCGTATTCAGGAAGACATAGTGTAGTTTCTCAGCCATCCTGATTTGGGTTTTCCTTGATGTCCCGTAATCGCTCTTGATGACTCCTGGCATGGTAACTTAACAAATATCGTAGCCGATTACTCTCCAAGCTCCTGTACTATGTTAACTATGTTCACCGCCTTTAATGTCCTCGCTGTTAACAAGACGTAAAGCCCACTTTATAAATAACATTCAGCTACAAGAATGTAACATTTTGAATAGCAAAATATTTACGACAGTAACGCGATATACTCGGATATTCAAACATATAACTATTGTTTGGTCAAATACCCTCAGATATGTCAATACTGCAAACAATACTTATAAATTAAAAACAGCCGTATTATCTGTAATAGTAGAACTAGAAAATGTCCAATTATACAAGGCTGTAACATACCGTTTGCTATGTTAAAGGCTTTAGTAAATTTTCATTGTGTTTGTTGATATGCTTGCTTCCAAGGCATACAGCGGTGATGTCTTTGGCTTAAAGTATTCATGTTATAAATTATTTTTGTTTATTTAGAATAATCTATGTATTAAATGAGCGCAGTAGAAATCTCAGTCCGGAAATGTCAGAAACTGAATTAATTTCTATGTTGACTACCCAGATGCCTACATCCTACCAAGTAGCCCTTGTGGGTAAATACAACCTGTCATTGACCGAGTTCAGAGAACAGTTGATTCTACTCGATAAACTCGAACGACAACTAAAACCTCAGCCATGGGACAACCGTAGGGATA